>PVJO010002912.1:94937-133368 GCA_004026905.1 Hystrix cristata | reverse complement strand
AAAAATGGGCAACTGAAATGAATAAACATTTCTCAGATGAAGAAATAAAAATGGCAAATAAATATATGAAAAAATGTTCAACATCACTAGTCACTCAAGAGATGCAAATCAAAACAACGTTAAGATTCCACCTCACTCCAGAAAGAACCGCATATATGGAAAAAATCAACCAATAACAAATGCTGGCGGGGCTGTGGGGAAAAAGGAACTCTCCTCCACTGTTGGTGGGAATGTATACTGGTCCAGCCACTGTGGAAATCAATATGGAGATTCCTCAAAAAACTACAACTGGAGGTTCCATTTGACCCAGCTATTCCCCTACTGGGGATCTTCCCAGAAGAATTAAAATCGTCGTACCACAAGGACGTATGCACCACCATGTTCATAGCAACACAATTTGTAATAGCTAAGTCTTGGAAACAACCTAAATGCCCAACAACCAATGAATGGCTAAAGAAAATGTGGTTTGTCTACACAACGGAGTACTACACAGCCATAAAAAGGATAAACTAGAGTCATTCGTATATAAATGGATGTTCCTTGAGAACATACTTTTAAGTGAAATAAATCAGACACTCATGAGTACACATCGAATTGTTTCTCTGATATGAGAAACCATAACTGTAAATAAGGACAAAGAGGTGTAATAGATATTATATAAAAGGAAGATAATATACAAAGGAGAGGAGTACTAGAAAGAAAGGTGGGGAAAAGCAGAAAGGCAACAAAGGAAAGAAAAGGGAAAGGGAAAACATGGAAAATTATGAATAAACCTGCTGTAAATAGGGAGGGAGGGAACAGAGGGGAGGGGAGGGGAAGAGGGGGGAGAACCAAGATGCATCATGTATAGGTACAAAATAAATGTGATGAATGTGACCATTGTATGTAAAAATGAACCAATACATGTTCTTGGTTTAAAATAAAAATTAAAAAAAATATAGAACTGTCCAATTTGAATTTCAGCCCCCTCATTTTACAAAAGAGGCCACAACACATGACTGGCTTCAGGTTATATACCTACTACATAACAGAGCTTTTTATTTTATTTTATTTTGGAGGGAGAGTGCTGAGGATTGAACTCAGGGCCTTGCACTTGCTAGGCAAGTGCTCTACCACTTGAGCTAAATCCCCAACCCTGAACTTTTTATTTTTAATTATACATTTTTTTTTGCAGTGATGGTAGATGGAAACCGTGACCTCACACATACTAGGCAAGCACACTACCTCTGAACTGTACTCCTAACCTTTAATGGAGTTTTTTAATTTCTCCAAATTACTGTCTCTCTTTTAAATAGTATTATCAATGTGTTAACATCAAAGAGTCATCCGAACTACTAGGACTTACCTGTTTAAGGGTCCCTGTCTTGAATGCCACGAAGACAGACTGATTAAAATAGAAATATAAGTAGTAAGAATAAGAAGTTATACATATAACAAATGTTATTATTTAGTACAATACTTATTATTTTTATAATAACATGCCAGGCACTGGGCTAAGTGCTCTAGACCCTGTTACTGTTGCTTTTTTCCTCTCTTTTGGTTTGGCTTTTCTCAAATTGTCTTTTTTTTTTTCTTTTTCTTTTTTTTTTTTCTTTCCAAGAGGGGATTGAACCCAGGGCCTTTGCACTGAGTTACATTTCCAATCCTTTTTCATATTTTTTTATTCTGAGACAGGCTTGTATCTGTGTTATGGCTTGTATATAGATGTCCCCCCAAAGCTTCATGTGCTCATAGTTAGGACTTTTCAGAGGTGGCCGGATCTAGGAGTGTGGTACTGGGATTAAGTGTGTGATAACTAAATTGGATTGGCATGGTTTTGTGCATAGATAATGGAAGACTCACCCTGGGTGTGGATGGTACCACCCAAAAGGCTTGTAGTCTGGATGGGATAAAAGGGAAAGGGAGACTTGCTGCTGCTGCTTTCTGCCTTCTGCCTGCCACACCATGAACTGTTTCTCCTCTATGATGCCCCTCTGAGATGCCACCCTGCCTTGGAGCCATCCAGCTATGGACTGAAACCTCTATAAACTGTGATCTGAACTAAACATTTCCTCTTTTAACTTGTGGGTGTTTGCTATTTTGTCCCAACAACAAGAAAAGTAACTGAGATAGTCTGGCTAAATTACTAAATTGCCCAGGTTTGGTTCCAGTATGGGATCTTCCTGCCTCAGCCTTGACTTCTCTTTCTTATTCTAATTTAATTTCCCTCCAGTTGTTTGGAAAGTATATACAGTGTGTTTATTATTTTATTTACAGGAGCTAGTTTAGTATGTCAATTGAAGTTAAATCTAAAGTTAAAATCTTTATCTTATTCCTGAATAATCAAGGACCTTGGACAACCTTAATTCCAGTATAAATCCAGTATATTAGTTCTAGTCTATTTTTCCTGCAAAAATTAGACATTGTTGTTCTATGATCAATGTTTACTGGGATGCACACTGATTTACCATTTGCTTTGCTCACCTTTCCTTCTTGAAACTCAAGCTTTTCTTTTTTTTTATATTCTAAAATACATCTTTTAGGATTTCCTTTAGATATCTTGGAGGGGGTTAGACATTTTTATGTTATTTGCCTAAAAATATTTTCTATGTAACCTTTCTTAAAATACAGCTTCTGGGCTGGGGATTTAGCTCAGTGGTTAGAGTGCTTACCTAGCAAGCACAAGGCCCTGAGTTCAATACCCAGCACACACACACAAATACAGCTTCACTGACTGTGGAATTCTCAGTTGACAGCTATTTTCTTGCAGTACATTAAATACATTCTTACACTATATTCTCTTCCTTTGTTGTTCTTTGTTTTATTTTGTTTTTTATTTTTTGAGGCAGGGTCTCACTGTGTAGTTCAGGCTGGCCTCAAACTCAAGGTGATCCTCTTGCCCCAGCCTCCCAAGCACTGGAATTACAGGAGTACACCACTATGTCCAGCTCCTTTGTCATTTTTAGGAGGTGACCCATTGTAATTGCCTTTTTTGTACAGGTATTCTCTTTCTGTCTGCTTTGTAAGCTGTCTCTCTTCTCTCTCTCGCTCTCTCTCTCTCTCTCTCTCTCTCCACAGTTTCCATTTGATATATCTAGGTATACGTATGTCTTCTGGAACTCAGTTTGTTGGCCCTTCATAGAACTTCACCAAACAAAAACAAATAAAACTGCAACTTGTCGAATTTAATACTCAATACACAAGCTAGAACTTGTTGGTGCTGACTGCCTTGTGACTGGTTATCCTTTCAGCCAAAACAGTTTGTTTGGTATTCATCATTTTTGGGCCTCATTAAGTCTGCTGGAATGAATTAACAATGAGTAGTGAGGTAACCACCATACTATTTTCTTGGTAACTGATAGAACAAAAGGCATAACCATGACTAGGAACAGCCTGGATCTAGTTGACATACATAAGGCATTCCATCCAGCAATCACAGAATGCACATCTTTTTAAACTATACTCAGAGGGCTAGGGGTGTGGCTCAGTGGTAAAGTGCTTGCCCAGCCATATGTGAGACCTTGGGTTTGGTTCCTGGAACCACTACCACAACAAAAAAAGCATACACAGAATACACATTATTTTTAAAGTTAAAAAAAATAATAATAACCACTATTTACTAAGATAGGCCACATTCTGGGCCATAGAAAAAACATCAGTACATTTAAAGAGACAGATACATGGTAAAGTACTCAACATTGCTAATCATCAGGGAAATCCAAATCAAAACCACAATGCTATCACTTCACCCCGAGTAAGATGGCTATTGTTAACAAAAAAGCAAAAGACAAGAATTGTTGGTGAGGAGTTACAGGAAAGGGAATCCTTGCACGTTGTTGGTAGCAGTGTTAGTGCAGCCAAACTGGAAAACAACATGAAGGTTTCTCAAAAAACTAGAAACAAAACTAGCATAAGATCTAGCAATCCCACTTTGGGGTATATATCCAAAGGGATTGAAATCAGGATTTTAAAAAGATATCTGCATTCATTTGTTCAGGAAGAAATATGAAAAATAGCCTAGATGTAGAATCCACTGATGGATGGTGAATGGGTAAAGGAAATGTGTGAGACACAGACAGATATAGACACAGACATAGACATATAGACATAGCCATAGATACTACAAATCTTTTCTTTTTTTTGTACTGGGCTCGAACTCAGGACCTTGTGCTTGCTGGGCAAGTGCTCTAACCACTAAGCTAAATCCCCAGCCCTGACATAGATACAGACACAACGGAGTAGTAGTCACCCTTGAAAAGGGACGAAGTCCTGCCATTTGCAGCAATTTGGATGAATTGAGGACATAATACTCAGTGAGATACTGGCATAATGGATAAAGTCAAATACTACATGACCTTTCTTATATGTGTGTCTTAGCTTTCTGTCACTGTGACAAAAATACCTGAGACAATTTATTTAAAAGGAGGAAAAGTTTATTTTGGCTCCTGGTTTCAGAAGTTTCAGTCTACAGTCACTTGACCCTTTTGCTTTGGGCCCATAAGTGGCAGAGTGCATCATGGTGGAAACGTGGTAGAGGAGGTCTGTTCACCTCACGGTGGCTAGAAATCAAAGAGAGGTAGGAAGGGTTTGGTGTTCCAATACCCCTTCCAGAGCACACCTCAGTGACTAAATTCCTGCCCTTAGGTCCTACCTCTCACAGTAATGCCAAGGCTGGAGACTAAGCCTTCAACACAGAGGCCTTTGAGAAACATCCAGGATCCCAACTATAGCAATGTGGGACCTAAAATAGTCAACTCCTAGAAGCAGAGGGTAGAGTGTGGTTTCCAGGGGCTGGGAGGAGGGGAAGTGGGGAGTTATTGGTTAAAGGATATGAAGTTTCAGTTATACAAGATGAATGTGTCCCAGAAATCTACCGTATACCAGGGTACCTATAGTTAACAGTACTATATTGAATACTTAAAAAATTGTTAAGGGAGTAGATTTATATCAAGTGTTCTTATCATACATGCACAAAAGTAATAATTATAATAATGAAGTTAGCAGGAGGAAACTTTTTTTTTTTTTTGAGACAGGGTCTCTCTATCTAGTTTAGGCTGGCCTCAAAATCACTACATAGACCAGGCTGGCCTCAAACTAGTGACCATCTCCTGCCTCAGCCTCCCAAGTACTGGGATTACAGGTGTGCACGACCACGCCCAACCTAAAGGAAACTTTTAAAGGTGATGGCTATGATTACAGTGATATTGTCATAGGTGTACACTTATTTTGAAACTCATCAAGTTATAGACATTAAATATGTACGGCCCTTTATATATCAACCATACCCCCAATAAAATATTTTTAAATTTGGAATTACAATATTTTCTTAAAGATCTGGCTCCTGTATCTCTATGAAATGTTCTTTATCTCTGGTAGTGCTCTTTGCTTTGAAATCTAGACTGTCTGATATTAACAGTGGTACTCCAACTTTCTTTTAATTAGTACTATAATAGTATCTCTTTTTTCATTCTTTTACTTTTAAACTATTTGTGTCTATACTTAAAGAAGATTTTTTGTAGGCAACATATAATTTCGTTTTTTTAAACTCATTCAG
Organism: Hystrix cristata; assembly: GCA_004026905.1. NCBI lineage: Eukaryota > Metazoa > Chordata > Mammalia > Rodentia > Hystricidae > Hystrix > Hystrix cristata. The sequence goes on along the minus strand of PVJO010002912.1, from coordinate 127,835 downwards.
ATAATACCTGATTTCTTATTGGGGGTATTTGGAATTGTTCTGCCTATACAATGGTGCAGGCCTATAATCCCAGCATTCCAGAGGCTGAGGCAGGAGGATTGCTGTGAGTTCAAGGCCAGCCTGAGCTACACAGTGAGACCTTGATTCAAAAAACAAAAAACCAAAACAACAACAACAACAAAAAGTTTAGAGTTCTACCTTCACTAGAGTGAATTCTGACAGAAAACACAAGTGAGGGCCAACAGGGAAGGTTCCCACCACACCACCACCACCAGCACCAAGGCGGAAAAGGCATGTCTTTGTCATCTCCTTTTGCACAGCATGACTTCTTATCCTCCCTCGTGTCACATGTGGAGCCAGGCGGACTGCCTAACAGAGTCTTCACTTTGTCAGCCCTGGCTTCAGCTCCCGACCCCATGCTGTGCTTCATGCAGCCTCAAAGGTGGAAAGATTCTCCAGAATTTGAAAAAACTTCAAGGGAACACCATTTTGGCACTTGTTTCCAGACCAGACTTCTACTTTCACATCCCCAGTCCTTCCCCTCCTTTTTCTTGAGACACTGTCTCACCAAGTTGCCCAGGTTGGGCTCAAACTTCTGATTCTCCTGCTTCAGCCTCCCAGAAGCCTGGGAGCATAGGCACGTGCCACCAGGCCCAGCCACGACTGTTTTCGAAACTAACAAATTCCTTACTTTAGTGACAGATCAGTGATGTGCTTACAATTACTTAACAATATTTTACTCTAAATTTTAGTTGCCTTAATCTAGAGAGTTATTTAGGATATCAAACCTACAATACTGCCAGAAATGGAAGTTTCCAGCCTTGCTATATTTCAAAGCCATTGGTTAGGAATAATAGGCTAGTGCTCGTTTCGGCAGCACATGTAGTAAGAATAATAGGAGAACTATTACATGTTGATTGCCTTTGTATGGGCCTGGTATTTTCGCATGTATTGTCTTGAATAATCCTACTAGTAGGCATTTTTCTTCCTGTTTAACAGATAATACAACTAGGATTAAGTTATCCAAATTTAAATTACCAGTCAGCAAAGGAATTTGAATTTTGTTCTTTCTAATTTCCTGATCTCCTTTTCAAGCTGCAGAAACTTTTTTTCTTAATAATGACAGTACATAATGGCTTTTATATTTTAGAGGAGGCAGTGAAAGCAGATTAAGTAGAGAAACAATTTTTTCAGGCTAAATCTTTCCACTTTAGAGTTCCAACATATGGGTTCCCATTAGCCCACCCTATATCCACAATTTGTTTCTTCATCAGATTCAAAATTCTCTACAGTGAAACAATCGTGTTGAAACAGTCTTTATAACATTAGCAGTCAGAACTCCCAGATGCCTCTGGTCCCTGCTATTTCCGAAGTTCCGGGTAATCTTTGTTTGCTTGAGACATAAAACCAGTTTGTTTATCTGAGTTCTCTTTTAGACCCCCAGGTATCTATCTAATGGGACTTTCTCACAACTGCTGCCTTGAAATGTCGTTCTCTTAATTTTGGCGGGTTGGTGGCTTTTGTCCTTAGTAGCTACAGCCTTAGACTTTATCTAGGTTTGCAATCAGGAAGCTGTGATACTTCCTGAGACTGTTCTGGGTACACTTTACACAACACAAGTTCACTTTTCTTCACTTTGGAGCCGCTCTGGGCTCCTGGAAGAGCTGGCTGTGCTTTGTGCAGTTTTCTACAGGTTGACTCCAACAGTTGGTAAGCACCAACCTCCAACCTCTGTGGTTTACTATTACTTGTGCTTCCCGAGCAACATGCATGGAGCATTTGGAAAGAAGGCAATGATAGGACTAGAGTCTAGAAAACCGTTAAGAAGGAGGAAGTTAACCAACTTGGTGGGAGTAAATCTCCAAACCACCCTCAAAATGCTAACACACATACTGTTTCTCACTATCATGACCAATAAGTATGTTGTCGAAGGAAATCAATCTAATAACAGAGGGAAAGAAAGAAAGAAGAATGCAGAAGTTGGAGAAGAATGATCACTTTTAGATATTGAGATTCTCTGACCAAAGAGAGAGACTTAGGAGTGGCATCAATGGGTGCTGATTTTTCATCTGTGAAATGCTCCCAAAGCCACACTCATCACTCTTAAAAGCTACTCATTTGCTGGCCACATCATAGAACTCTCCGATAAATTAACCTGTATTTATATTTATTGCTCTAACATTTTATTCTGTTTTAAAGTATTAAAAGTCATATGAGGGGGTTGGATATTTAGCTCAAGTGGTACAGCGCTTGTCTAGCAAGTGCAAAGCCCTGAGTTCCATCCCCAGCACCCCCCCAAAAAAAGTCATATGAATTTATTTTTGTGTTCGTGTGTGGTAGGAGTCTTGTTTCTGATCCTTTGTCCCGAATCCTGTCTTGTATCATTTTGGTAAAAAGACTTGGGGAGAGGAGGGTAGGAGAAGGGCAAATAGTCTGTGTGAGCCAATTTGGTAAATAAAAATGGTTGAGAACAGGGTGGCCTGAAGTTTGGGATCATACCTAAATTAGAGGGAATGAACTTCAGTGCTTCAGAACTAATGACCACTCACTGCCTGACCACCAGAAAATAACATAAACGATGACAGTAGTACCTGTCCTCTGAAATTTATCTCACTGAGCCCCACAATGCCCCTGTGCAGTGAACAGGATAGTGCTACCATTTCCACCTGAAACAGAACGAAGGAATAGGGAGAGGAGGAAGAAAACCAAACATTTAGGAATGAGATTGCCGGAGGGAGCTGTCTTCGCACCCATCACACCTCCACAAGACCTGGATCCAAATCTTGACCCTGCCACGTAGCACCTCCAGAGATTCAGCCTTCTTATCTACAGTAGAGATTTAATGATAATTACCTAAAACTGGGTGCATGTATGTAATCCCAGTTACTCGGGAAGCTGAAGTGGGAGGGTCACAAGTTGGAAGCCAGACAGGGCAATGCAGTGAGATCCATCTCAAGAAAATCAAAACAAACAAACCAAAAGACAATTACCTAACAGGGATACTGAACTGGCGAGATAATGGGCAATGTACTTGACACATACACAGTGCTTAAGAGATGTATGTTTCCTCACAGAGTCTAAATTCTCATTGCATGTTTTCTGTACCTGGAATAGAATAAAAGTATTAGAATATCCCTGAGTTGGCAGATCTTGTAGTCAAACTATCCCATTGAAGGTACGCTTCAGAAAGTATTTAGAAAGTGACCAGATGGGGGAATAAAAGAGACACTTATAATGGCAACCAAAACAGGAAAACCCACAAGGACACAATGACAACTGAAACCACAATGATCTCCAAATAGACAAGTAATCATTGAGCCTACGGTTAAGTGTACGGAAAGCAAGAGTTTGGGAACGGGGCGCCTGCCACAGAAATCTAGCTTATTTTTTCAAAGTTTGTGGAGAGAATTAAAACTGATTTTTTAAATTACAAAACACGTCAAGTCTTTCTGCTCTTAGCAAAAGATAAACAAACTAACAAAAAACATACAAGTAAAAGAATAATAAAGCATGAGGCTCAGGTGAATGAGCCAGGGTAGGCATATACAGGTAAAATCAATGGTACTGATGAAATTCTAGTTTTTAAGTTCAAACTGGAATCATGGTTGCTCAATTTTATTAGTATGTTCATCTGCATTGCATATAGCAAATGCTACGTAATAAATATTTCCAAGTAAATCTAGAAATAGATGTTGAAGGAGTTCCACAGCAATAAAGAGAATAATCAATATCTGGGAGGAGCTGCAGTCGAAGGCATGATATATATTCCCACTCCCCAAATGCTGCAAGAAATCATATTTGTATTTCTGATTTTTTCTTTCTTTTGTAGTGCTAGGACTCAAACCTAGGGCCTTAAGCATACTAGGTAAGATTTCTACCACTGAACAACATATCTATCCTCCTCTCTAATTTCTTTCTTTTTTTTTCTTTTTTGAGCCAGGGTCTCACTAAATTGTCCAGGCTGGAATCGAACTTGTGATCCTCCTGCCATAGCCCCCTGAATAGCTGGCATTACAGATATGAGCCACCATTCCCAACTGCATTTCTGATTTTAGAATCGATAAATTAATAGAGAAAGAGAGAATAGAGCTTTGCATCAGGACATGAGTAAATTACTATTTCCAAAGAAACACAGAAATGTCTCCCTCAGGCAAATAGAAACTACTTGGGTGATGACATGGAATAATCGTGGGTTTAGGAGAGGTGACCATAAATTGCTGCCATCAGCAGTAAGTGATTAATTTGTTAAATATGCTTACAAATTGTTTGACTGTCAAATATGCTCTCAATTGAATGTATGTGATTTAATGCTAAGATTATCAGAGTTTTCAAAATTAAAATGTCACAATCTAACTGAGAAATAAAATCGACCAGTGACATGAGCTAACCCCAAGGAAGGATGCAAATAATCTGAAATCAGTCTTGAGAGACAGATTTTCTGGGGTCAGATTCCAGCTATGTCACATATTGATGGTGTGACTTTGGAAAGATATTTAGCTTCTCTGTGCCTTACTTTACTCATCTATAAAATAGTGACAGTAATGATAGATGCTTCATAGGAATATTAGTAGGATTAAATGAGAACACATATGTGAAGTAATATGCACATTTCTTTAGCATAGAATAGAGTCGTTTTGTTGTGATTTGTTTTGTTTTGTTTGGTAGTTCTTGGGATTAAGCCCAGGGCCTTGTGCATGGTAAGTAGATACTCTAACACTGAGCTATACTCCCAGACCCAGAATAAAGTCTTAATAAGTGCTAGTACTTAGTAGTATTGAAGATATCAATAATGATAAAAATAACTCTGTGGGGCCACTTACTGATGCCTGCGCTGCACCAGACTCGCTATATACGAGATGGTACGATTTTTTCTGTGGACTTGTTTAAAAATTGCATTTTCAATTTTTAAGGAGGGATGATGAGCAAAGGAAACCACTTTTCAAATAGACAAAAGTCATAGTGAAACAAAGCATAAGCTAAGGAAAGATCAATTGCACCATTTTTTTTTTTTCAGGGACAAGGTAAGCTCCAGGACACCTATATTTTCTTTATTTGATACACACTTAAGGAGTAAAGTTGTTTCCCATATTCCATTGAGACTAAAAAAAAAAAAAAAGGACAGTTATTCTTTATAGTTTAGAAATGCTTGTTTGTACTCTGAAATGGACTGTTGTCCCATTTAAATGCAGTTTGGCACATCCCTATTTTGACAATATGGAGAAAGCACAGTGCGACTGATGCCGATAGAAGATGCTTCCTGGCTTGAAGAAATAGCAATTGTACTCTTAGTTTTGACCTTTTTGGCCCTCAAACTCAGGATAAACCAGAAGGATAGTCTGTAATTGCTTCTTATTATTCTGAAATTCCCAGGGTCAACAGGGTAGATTTAGGCAAGATAAGAACTAAGTAGGTAAATATGTATGTACTTCTAATATACATCCTCCAAGAAATCCAGTTGTTTTAAACTTAGACTAATTTTTCTTTTTCCAGTGGCAGGAAGGAGGGGCTCAAACCCATGGGCGCTCTGTCACTGATATACAGGGACAGGGTTTCGCGAGTTGCATAGGCTGGCCACGAACTCAAAGTTGTCCTTTCTCAGCCTCCCAAGTAACTGGGATTACAGGCATGTGCCACTGCACCCCACTTAAAATTTTTTAAATAATTCTTTTTATGGGGAGGATACTGGAGATTTAACCCAGGGCCTCATGCATGCTAAGCATATGGTCCACCACTGAGCTACACTCCCAGCCCTAGTCATATTTATTTATGCAAAAAAGATTTACTTTGTGCCACACACTGTTATAGGCCCTGGGGATACAACAAGAAATAAAACAGACATGATCTCTGACTAATGAAGAGTCTGGTGATAAATAAGAAAACAAATACATAAATAGGAAGTCATCAGAAAATGTAGAAAAGAAGATAACTTGGCACAATCGCCCTGGCACAGCCAAGGTAACGCTCTCTTTCGTGCAGCTCTCTTCAAGGTTTGTCTGGGGCTTGGATGTATGTAGTCTTGACCCCTCTCGATTGGTATGCTAATGTTTGAGGGAGGACCCCAAGGAATCATCACTTTCATAGCATGAAAACGAGAAGAGGAGATAAAAGGGAATCGTCATGGCTATATTAGTTTTTATACACACACACACACACACACACACACACACACAGGAGGGCTGGCACTATGACTTACGGTAGGCTCTGCCCTGGACAGGGGGGATGCTTGGGAACCTCAAATGGTGCATGAACTTTCCAGAGGCTGAAGGTGTTGGCTACAAGACTCAGAGAACTCTGATCAGTGTCCTTTCTCCGTGGGCCGAGGTAGACCGCCTCCAACCTGGGCGTTTTTAGGGCCCAGCTAGGGATTTGACAGAATCATAGAACATAGATAGTTGGAGCTAGAAAGTCCTTTATAGACATTTAGTTCACTCACTTTACAAACAAGGAAACAGACTAAGTCTGAATCTGCTCAGCCAGTTCTTTATAATTTGATGTATCAAAGACAGTCTTAGCCAGACCTCTTGGCTCCCAATTCAGTGTTTTTTAACTAAACAATTCTGCCTCACCAAACTAATAGAAGAGTCTATAGGAAACTTCAGACCCACTTCCCATACCTGGAATTTCCTAGTCTTGGATCGACAATGACCAGCAGGAAGTAAGTCTCCATGTAGAGTCTGGGAAGTGCTCAGTGATGCACAGAGGAAAGCTTGTGGGTGCCTGGAGTCGGCAGCACTCTAGAGCTAGTCTGGGCTGCAAAGTGTCTCCCGCTAGGCTTCCGCTGGCCCCTCTTTCCTGCGCCTGAGCAGAAAACAAATGCCCCGTGGCCTGATGATGACCTGAGGCTTGAAACAGACTGAACTGTGAATCATCAAGTAAAAACGAAAGTTTTTGTGTGGCATGACTTAACTAAAGTCTGATTTTTAAAAATTCAGTAATCGATATGTGGTGTATTCACAGAACCACAATCTATGGACACAGATTTAGAAGTATTTTTTGGGGGGGGTGCTAGGGATCAAACACAGGGCTCTACCACTTGGGCTAAATCCCCAACCCCAAGCATCTTTTGATCACAGCTGCTCATTCACGATCTCTCTGAACCACAGAGAGACAAACAGAATAACAGACACAATAGTTATTCACAAAGCTTCCACCCTTGGGCAGTCGGCAGATGGCATAATCTGGATCTCTTTTCCCACAACTTCCTGGTATCAACTCTGTTCTGAGTGGAAGGACGCAGCTGGACACATCTTAAACACGCCTATATAGTTACGTCAGTTTCGATTGTAAACTCGGAAAAAAAGAAAATGTTTAAGAATCAAAGAACCTTTGGATTAAAAAGAGTTTTGAAGGTCAGTCTAATCTATCTTTATTTTTAAATTTTAATTTATATGTTGTTTTATGTAGTGACTAAACGCATGTTGTAACCAATAACCTCCCAAAGGCATAAAGATAGCGTGCAAAATATTACACTGTGGTGTGGCTGCCTTGGCCAAGTTAAGAACTTGTTACTCTTGTTTACTAGAGTCTCATAAATAGTGGTTTTAGTTCAGGGAAAGAGGAAGTTAAGTGTCCGTGAAATCTCTGGGAAGATATTTTTGAGACATGAAAAGCAGAGAAGCCAACCAAAAATGAATGAAAGGATGGTTCTGACTCCCCCCTAAAAGTCACAGGGGCACCCGCTCTGACCTTCCTTACCCTCAGAACTGAAGAACTGCTGTCGTAGCAAATCTTAGAGAGACATGCCGATTACTTCTACTTCTCAGGAAGGGTAACCTAGGAAAGTGGCTAATTCATGTTAAAAGACAGAATTGAAACTAGGCTTCTGAATTTACAAAAAAAAAAAAAATCTCAATGAAGTTTGAAAAACCAGCATCAAGAAGTAAATCTAACTTCCTGCTTTTGCATTTCCTCCTCAGTTACAACAAATTCAGGCTTGAAAAATACTTGAAAATTAGGATTCTTTGAACACCAGAAAACGACCTGGCAGAGTAAAGCAATATCTATTCCTTTTGGATAGAACAACTGATTCATATCCTCCCTCTCTCTCTCCCCCTTTCCTCCCTCCCTGTCTCATAACTTTTTTTATTACTAAAAGCTTATTGAAAACAAGAGACCAGCTGAGGCAGAAGGATCACCACGAGTTTGAAGCCAGCCTGGGCTACACAGCAAGACCCTGTCTCAAAAAAGAAAAAAGAAAACGAAGGACCAGCAGATTCCTCTTAGATTAAGTTGCCTAGAGATCAAATGGTCAGGTGTATGCGCACACACACATGAACAGTCTAAGATATTAAAGTTCTAATTGGAATTCTATGTCACATATGTTGGAAAGACTTAAAAGATAAAGGACACTCAGTTGATGCTCTACACAAAGATATATATGGACATAAGGACATAAAAATATTTTAAAATAAAAACATATAAAAATACTATGCAAAGATCTGGGGATTTAGCTCAGTGGTTAGAGTGCTTGCCCAGCAAGCACAAGGCCCTGAGTTTGATCCCTGGCACAAAAACAAATAAATAAACAAACAAAAACTATGCAAAAGCCAACCGAAAGAAAGTTGGCCAGGTATGGTAGCACATGCCTATAATCACAGCACTGGGAAGCTGAAGCAGGAGGATGGCTACAAGTTCAAGGCCAGCCTGGACTAGATAGTGAGTTCAAGTTCAAGCTCAGCCTGAACTATGTAGCGAGATCTTATCTTGGAAAAATTCACTCTAAAAAAATTGACTCTAAAATAAAAGAATAAAAGGTATTATTCAAGACTGTGAGCATTATAGGAACAATTCTCAAGAAATACATAGTAGGCTGGGGATTTAGCTCAGCGGTTAGAGTGCTTGCCTTGGAAGCACAAGGTCCCGAGTTCAATCCCCAGCTCAAAAAAAAAGAAATACATAATAGTTCAAAATTTTATGCAACTAATGACAAGCCTACAAGAGGCAAAAGTAAGAGTTGGCAGAAGTCAAAGAAGGCACACTGGGCTTGATGATCGCCATGATGAGGGGTGGGGCTGGGAATGTCCCTCAGCGGTAGGTCACTTGCCTAGCACGTACCAGGCGTGGCTGGGTTCAGTTCCCAGTAATGTTAAAAAAACCACATGGGAGATTCTCAAGACTTATTTAGGATACAGCAGGAAGATATCAAATTTGAGTCTAGCCTGGGTGACTTAGAGAGACATTATCAGAAAATAAAAGATAACAAAAAGGCTGGGGATATAGTTCAATGCAAAGATGCTGGGTTAAACTGCCAGAAAAAAAAAATTAGACCATATGTAGAAATGAAAGACAATAAAAGCCTATTGCAAAAACAAACTAAGGATTTTAGGTAATACTCATCAAGAAAAAAGATAAAGACACAAATATCGAAATGAAAAAATAAATATAAGTAAATAAATTTTTAAAATTATAGAATATTATGAAATGTTTGTGGCAATTTGAATAACTAGAACATTTCCTGAGATACATAATCTATTAAAGCTGGTTTAAGAAAAAATAAGGACTTGAATAGACCTATCGTCACTGAAATTTAAGTATACCCACACCATTGCCATCGCTCAACCAAAAGGGCCCAGATGAGACTACCACACACTCAGAGAGAATAGTGTCCCAGTCTTTCACAAATCGTGTCAGAAAACAGAAAACAAAGGAAACACTGCCCTAATCATCTTGAGACAAGCTAAACCTTGGACAGTATGAGAAAGACTGTAGCCCAATATGACTAATAAGCATAAATGCAAAAATCCTAAACTCAGCAAAAAAGTAGCTTTTTATCACAAAGTAATAATAAAATGTAAATGCTGCCATGTGTGGCGGTGCAAACCTGTAATCTCAGCACTTGGGAGGCTGAGACAGGAGGACCACCTCAAGTTCAAGCTAGCCTGGGGCACACAGTGAGTTCAGGACCAGCCTGAACTACATGAATGAACTACATGTCTAAATGGATGAATGAATGAATGATGTGCATGCTGTTTACTGATTTCATCATTACACATTGTATACACATGCAAAATATCACACTGTACTCCATAAATATGCACAACTACTCAGTGTTAAGCACTCTTTTGCTTATTTTATTAATTTTTTTTTTGGTAGTGCTGTAGATTAAACTTAGGGCCTCCCACATGCTAGGCAAGTACTCTCACACTGAGTTACATTTCCAACCCCTAAAAAAATATATTTTTAATGTTTAAGGAGGGGGGAAAAATGTAATTTTTTTTTTTTTTTTTGAGATAGGGTCTTACTATGTTGCCTAGACTTGCCTGGAAGTCTTGGGTTAGAGTGATCCTCCTGCCTCAGCTTCCCAAGTATCTGGGACAACAAAGCACATGCCACCATTCCTAGCTAAAATGTAGTTTTGTTTTGTTTTGTTTTGTTTTGGGGGGGTGCTGGGGATTGAACTCAGGGCGCTCTACACTTGAGCTAAATCCTCAACCCCTAAAGTGTAGTTTCTAAATAATGATTAAGTGAGAGTTCATTTTTCTCAGGTTGGGGTTTGTTTGCCCAGTAACGTGAGGATGATCTAACATTAGAGAATCTTTAAGTATTATTTGCCACATTTATAAATTAAAGGATAAAAGCTATATGTCTATCAAGATGTTTGGAAAAAAATCACACAATAAAATTAAATACACACTAATGAGCCAGGCATAGTGGTACATATCTGTAATCTTTGCACTCTGGGAGCCTGAGGCAGGAGGATTCCAAATTTGAGGCTAGTCTGGGCAACTTAGCAAATCAGCAAGATCCTGTCTCAAAATAAAAAAAAAAAACCAGGCTGTGGATGTAGCTCGGTACAAAGACCCTAGATCCAATTTCTAGTACCAGGAAAAAAATTACATAAATACCCAGTAATGATTTAAAAAACACACATACTACTCTGCCATAAAGAACGATAAGCTTGAGACATTTCTAGGTAAATGGATGCATCTTGAGACCATACTCTTAAGTGAAATAAATTGGACACGCATGTTTAAATACCACATTGTTTCTCTGGTGTGAGAAACTGAAAGTGTAAATAAGGACTAAAATGTATTATATTGGGAAAGGGAAGAAATTGTTCAAATGGGAAGGGGAACAAGGGAGGGGAAGAGGGGAAAGGAATGGAGAGACAAGGGAAAAAAGAATAGAAGGAAAAAAATGGAAACAAAGCTTTTGTAAATAAGGAAGGAGATGTTGAAGGGAGGGGAGAAGAATGGGGAAAAAAAGAAGCAGCAAGATATATCATGTACTGGTACAGATTCCCTATGATGAATATTATCACTATGTATATCTAAAATGTACCATTAAAATAAAATTTTAAAAAACACACACATGTACAGGGATGGGCATGTAGGGGTCAATGGTAGAACACTCTAAGTTCAAGGCCCTGGCTTTGTTCCCCCAACATTTGGGAAAGAAGAAAAAAGAAATTCTTAACCAGATTTCTTAAAAGTTATCTACCCAAGACCTACCAAAGACTTCCCAACAAGTTGCAAAAATTAAAAGCATTTCTCTGGAATTTAGGAGTAAGACCAAAAAATGTCTATTGTTCTACTTCTATTCAATACAGCACTGGTCAGTGCTATTAGTAAGGCAAAAAGGATAAACTGGAAAGAGCAAAACCAAAGCTACGATCATTTGCATATCTTGTAATTATTTCACACAGAAAATCTAAATATTCTACAACAAACTAGAAGAGAGTTGAGCAAAGCTGCAGGATACAAGATCAATATGCCAAGAAAAACAAATTTCTACCTATATACCAGTAGCAATTAGAAAATGCAGTTTTCAATGAGAAGAACAAATAAATAAAACTATGCAGAAAGTGACACAATGTTACTGAAAGACATAAAAGAAGATCTAAGTAAATGATTGATATGCCGTACTATGGACAGGCAGAATCAACACCAAAGTGATTTCAATTCTCACAAAATTAAATAATAAACATAATATAAATCAAAATTCTAATAGTTTCTCACAATCAAGAACAATGGGACAAGGGTAGCCCAAGACATTCCTGAAGAGGACCAAACAGGTCAGAAGAAAGCCTTCCATACTAGCTGCTAACAGTTTATTGTAATTTAAATTATTTAAGACAGTGTGGCTTAAGCATAGAGCTAGACAAAATGACAAGGAGCAGCGGAACAGATCAGCAAGCCCAGAAAGGGAACTATACAGAAATAGGAACTTGACACCTAACAGAGGAAGAGTTACAATCTGAGGGAAAAGGATGGAATCTGCCATAAATTATCCACAGGGAGATTTTTTAAAAATTAGATCCTATTTCATTCCTTACACATATGACTACATAAATGTAACAACCAAAAATTTCAATATTTTTAGAAGAAAATACAGGGATGATCTTATGACTACCAAGTAGGGAAAGGGCTCTTAATTACATGTAAAAAGAAAAAAAAAAAGGATGTAAATACCAAAAACCATAGAGGAAAAGATCACTACATTTGACTACATTAACATGAAAACAAAAACAAATCCTCTTTTCAAAGTGAAAAGGCCAACTACAAACTGGGATACATATACAATGCACAAATGTGTTAGGTGTAGACTAAAAAAATGAGTATTTAGAATATATTTAAAGAACAAACTGATACACACTAAGCAACCTAATGGAAAAAATGGACAAAGCATATCAGCAGGCATTTTACAGAAAAGAAAACTTGTCAAGCCAAAACTATTATGAAAAGAGTCAAGAATGAGGACATGCAAATTACAAAGACAGTTCACATCCAACTGCCAAACATTTTTAAAGCTTGATAATAACAACTGCTGGTTGAGAAGTGACAGGAACTCTAACGTATTGCTGAGACTGTAAATTGGTGTGATCATCTTAGAGAACAATTTGGTAGTAGCCAGCATTTGCATTCCCAGGCGTGTACACTACAGAATCTCTTTCACAAGGAGATATAAAAGGTTGCCTGCTTCAGAATTGTTTATATAGGAAAAATCACAAATGTCTCAAACTCTTCTAAGAGGAGAACAGATAATGGTCACCAAATATTCATACAATGAAATTCTATATGCAACAATTAAAATAACAAAACTCCAGGTATCAACGAGGATAAATCTCAAAAGCAAAGTGTTAGCCAGGCATGGTGATGCACACCTATAATCTCTGCACTCTGGAGGCTGAGGCAGGAGGATCACTGAGTTTGAGGTCAGCCTGGGCTACATAGTTCAAGATCAGCCTGAACTACATAGTGAGACCCTGTCTCAAAAACCCAGAATAAAATAAAATAAAATCTGAATTAAATTCAGCAGAATGGTGGGTGTACTGATATTTATTGTATTATTCTGTCATTCCCACTGTCCTTGCCTTTTTTTTTTTTTCTGGTGCTAGGGATCGAATTTAGGGCCTTGTGCTTACAAGGCAAGCACTCTAACCACTGAGCTAAATCCACAGCCCCACTTTCTTTTTAAAAAGTGAATAACATTGAACTTTTCTTAATATACCTTCATAAGTGATAAAATTCTTAACTACTAAGGTTTCAATAAAATTTAATAACAAAATTGTCCAAATTCTCACTGTGAAATATAATTTAGTTTTAACTATGTGTCCATATTGTAAATAAAAGAGCTACGAGACATAAATTATAAATACCCTAATCACAGGGTAAAAAATTTAGAATATAAATATATACACCTGTGATAAAGATTGACATGAACACACATACAAAGTGAACTAACTTTAAAGCAACAGGGGTGTGGGGTGAAATTTCTTTGAATTTTTATTTTTTAAGTCTTAACGTCTAAAGAAATTTGCTAAAATGTACCGTATTACGTACTTCCTGAAAAGTTTTTACTGTGGAAATAACATAGCAGCACAGATTTAGGAAAGTAACGCTCTAGAAATGCAAAGAAGTAGTGAAGTCCTTCTGTGTTTTCCTCTGAGTTGATTTCTGTCTGTTAAATGATCAGGTTAAGTAAACAGGCACGTAACAAAATGACTTGGGTCAAATCACTATCACCACCCAGTTTTAAGGGGCAACAGCAGTCCGAAGTCACCGACGAGCGATCCTCCGCTCCCTCTTTAATTAGCGCGGGCCTTTTAAAACTCGGTTGTTCCATTGGTGTCTCGAATCAATCAGATGAAATTCACCTTTTACGTGGCCTGAATCTTGATAGCTCAGCACACTCGATAGGTAATTTAATCATGTCTGGCGTGGATGAACACAAACTCAAATTAGCTCCTGAAAGAGTTGGGCTTCTCCGAGATAGCTGTGCTTTTCCACTTTTGTGCAAGAGCTGAGCTTCACCAACTGGCTAGCTGGAGGTGTTATTAAAAATTTAGTGAAAGAAACAAAGGTGTGCTCCAGTGTCTCTTGTTACCCTTTCTACTGTTACTCCGGCAGACAAAAGGCATAGAGCCCGCCTCATGAATAATGTGACATGGAATATTCACAATCTATTTTTAATGGAGTCAAGTAATAACATTAAGAGAGATATTTGCAATCTTCAAATTTCACACAGTAAGAGGCACAGTAATTTGTTTTGATTCTGAACTGTGGCTATCAAGAGAAATTTTTTTTCAAAAAAAAGGCCAACAGTTATCAAAATTACAACTCCTTCCTTATAGCTTAAATAGGGAACATGAAAATGGACCAGATAGTCTGTCATCAGGGAACAGCTGGAGAGGACGGACGCCTTGATTTCAATTGCTTCTACTTACCCCTCACAACATCGTCACTTTTTCAAACCACATTGGAGATAACCAACCAGCGTGCAGGGTGACTCCTGGATGCTGCAACTGCTCAGCACCCATCAGCTCTGAAGAATGATCTTATACTGTACTATCAAGTAAACAAATTTGAATTTTGAATGAGAGTAAACTGACATGGAAAGACATGGTACTGGAAACCACAGCAGGTCAGCCAAGGGCCGAGATTTGGAGGGACAGGGAAAAGCAGCATCAAAGCCCCTCTGTCTTTTGGGTCTTCTTTCAAGCGATTTCTTGAGACTTCGTGCTCTGCAGAGCACAGCCAGACTACAGGATGAAACTCGAGTTTATTTTTGATCACTATATGTCATGCTCTCTCATGGGGGCTGAAGATTCAGCAGCGACCAAATAATCAAAGCTCTGCAGGATACTGTCCTCACTGCTAAATCAAGGTACCTACCAGTACATGTGAAATTGATTTCAATGGGAATGGACAGTCTGTGGTAGTCACCATGGCCCACGCAGACCCTCAATGGCTAGAAAGTGTCAGAACACAGGGAGTAGGAATTTAGCCTGAGACCCTATCCCACTTTCATTCTCTGAAAGAATTCCCAGGTAGAATGGAAGCAGAAACAACCTAGATCCCATTTTACTGCTCTGCATGCATCTTGTTTTGTTTTGTGGGACGGGGGATTGAACCCAGACAGAACTGAGCCATATCCCTAGCCCTTTTTATTTACCGATTTATCTTGAGACAAGGTGTTGCTTGGTTGTCCAGATTAGCCTCTAACTTGGAATCCTCCTGCCTCAGCCTTCTAAGCAGCTAGGATGCATGCATCTTTCGGATCGTAATTTGCTTTCAGTGCAGCAGCTAACCAATCTCATACTTTTTCTCCTCTCCAGTTTCCACAGAATCAAAGTAATCAGAGTTGTTACTAGAATGATAGGACCATATCCGTACATTTTGTGGTCAAGACAACTGGTGTCAGGGAAGTCAGAGGATTTGCCCAAATTAGACCAAAGGCCTGTGATTCCTTTATTCATCTAGGAGCCTCTGGCTATAAGAACATAATTTGAAATTCTCAAAGGAAACAGCTGTTATGTCTATGGACCATCAGGGATTCTATAAGGTAGGCTCTTAGTTTTATAGACCCCCTAGTTTTTTGTCAGGAATAATGTACCTGTGACATAAAATGGAAACAAGAGCAACTGGCTTCTACTCTCCTTGTGTGTTGCCTTGTCTACTTCACTTTTCCACTCCCCTGTATTTTCCTTAGGTGCCAGCTTCCCCCACAGGAAAAAAACAAATTTCCTGCCTAAATGAAAGGCAATCTGTAATAGTCTTAATACTTTATTAATTTAAACATCACTCTAATAAATATGTATTAACAAACATAACACACTTCAGGAGATCTAAAAACATGTACAAACCTAATCAAAGTAAAAATATTATTTTCCCTTATGTGGTACATGTGGAAGGCTACAGAGTTACAGAGAGAGCCTTCACCCCACACACACATGCCTGCCATTCAGACATCTGAAAAATATCAGGTTAACAACAGGAACTTTGAAGTAACTCTTCAGTTACTTTTTTATACTGTATAAAATCTAAAAGGGTTGCAAGGGAAGGTCTGAGATTCTGGGTTGTCTTCTCAAAAATCCACTGGAGGACAAGAACAGACCGCAGTCATGTGAGGCGCAACCGTTACCTTCTTAGAGGCAGAGGCAGAGGCTACGCCTGTACTCTCTGGCTCCCCAGGACATAGCACGATGCCTAGGTCCTTGGTACCAGTGGGCAACAAACAGTTGCTGAGTGAATAATGATATCCTGTCCACAGGCTTTGTCCCACATTCTTTTTACCTCTTCTTATGAGGCCCTCACAGGCCTCTTGCCAAGAGGACCTCAGATCCCTCCTTACCACCAAGTCCACTTTTTTGCTTCTTCCTGGGGTGAACACAATGGTACATCTGGTGATTTTGAAAGAATAAAGCTCCTTCCCCAAATCAGTTTCTGAACCAGTCTTCAAGGAGGAGAAATGATTCCTCCAAGATTTACATTACAGGCAGTGCCCAAAAGAAAGGGGTCACCAGAGTTCCCAGAAGAAGAAGGGGGAAAAAAACCCACTCCTCTTTTCTAGACAGAAGCATGAACGTGTCCACTTGTAAATGGTGACTCCTCCTCTTCCATACAGTTATCTGGGGGACTCGGGAAGAGGGAAGACACCTGAAAGTCTTTTCTGCCTATGGAAAAGGATGGAAATAGGAAGGATTGTGGGGCCAAGCTTTTGTCTGATCCCCACTTAATGTCGTATCTTCATGAGGAGGAGTTTAAAGCCTAGCAAGCTGCTGTGGTTCCCCCTCTGGGCAGAACTCTGAAAAGTACCTCATTCCCTCTGGCAGCTCCAGGAAGTAAGGTGCAAGGGATCACTCTGGTGGGATCTGCAGATTGGGCTGGGGGGCCTGAGAAGTCCGAATGGGCTGGAAGCAAGTGGAAGCTGCCTCTGTAGTGTTGTGTCACTGGCGTTTGGGGCCAGCCAAGGCTCTCATTTGAGCCCATGCTGGGTCTCCCGGTGCCTCCGGAGATCCACCTTCCTCTGGAAACCCTTCCCACACAGGTCGCAGCCAAAGGGCTTGAAGCCTGTGTGTTTGCGGCTGTGTGTGATGAGGTTGGAGCTCTGGCTGAATGCCTTGCCACACACCTGGCACTTGTGGGGCTTCTCACCTGCGGGAACGGAAGGGGGAGGGGAGGAAGTATGAGTCTATAATAAACTAGAGGGGCCTCACTGTGACCCACATGCTCCTGGCAGCAGCTGGCTGCACCACAATCTAAGACCTTCAAGCAAGTTGGAGGGTGACAAGTTACAATACGAACGGACTCCCAGCCTGCAACTCGGTCCTGGGAAAGCATGGGTGCACCAGGTGGAAGGGAGACTTTCTGAGTGGAGGTTCCTAAAGGCCTCAAACCGTTTCCTGCTGAGCGGAAACAGAGCAAAGGCCACGTGCCCGCCCCAGCTGAATCCACCCTGGGAGGACTCCCCTGACTGTAGAAGCAGAGAATACCCAGAACAGATGTTCAACAGGAGGTGGGAGGAGCCTGTCCTACAAACCGTGTGATTCTGTTCTAATTCAGAGGAAGTTTTCAAATCTGAGTTTCCAAGTGGGTGTTGGTTTTGTATGGACCTGTGAGCTTGTCTTCCTTCTTGTTCTTGAAGGACTACAGGAACAAGCACGGACATTTCTCAGTCTTATTTTATTTTATTTTATTTATTTATTTAATTTTTTTGTGGTGCTGGGGATCGAACTCATCACGGAGCTAAATCCCGAGCCCTTCTCAGTCTTATTTTAAAGCGTGGACATTTCTCAGTCTTATTTTAAAAATCCACATTTGAGTCACAAAATATTTCTTAAAGTAGTTGATCTTTTTCCATCTTGATTTTACTTTCTTTTTATGGGGCTAATCACTGGACTCTACAGCAACTCTTCAGCACAGATTAATAAATAACAGAATGTGAAAAGGTCTGTCTTTGCCCCATTTCATGGGCTGTTTATTTTTTATTTTTTGGTACTGGGAATCAAACTCAGGGCCTTGCTGCATGCTAGGCAAGCACTCTACCCACTGATCTAAATCCCCAGCCCTCATGTGCTGTTTAACATTTGGGTAAATGCACTGAATTTCTAGTAGTCCCAGCATGATGTTGGTAGGGGCTCAGCCTTGGGGAAAAAATGCAAAATAGATGAAGTTTTTTTTTTTTTTTCTTTTTGTGGTGCTGGGGATCGAACTCAGGCCCTTGTGCTTGCAAGGCAAGCACTCTAATCACTGAGCTAAATCCCCAGCCCCAAAATAGATGAAGTTTTTGAGGAAACCTCTTCCCTTATGCTGCACTCTCTTCTCTCTTGAAGCTTCAGCTTTCATGGATAAGGAATCACCCATCAAAACTTATCCTATCCCTTTAGGGTCAAACAAATCTGAGAAATAAATTCTAGCTATAATGTAAATGTTTGATAAGGGTTTATTAATGTTTCATTCAGTCAAGATCATACTTGCATTTTGTCTTGAATACTTTCAAGGAGTGAATTACATGGGAATTTTAGGCAAGAGGAACATTGAAAGTAGGATTTTTTTCTGAGTTTTGTGAAAGGACAGCTATATACTGGGCCAGTATATTATTATCATCAATGATTCATGTTTGGAACACACCACAATTTGTTTTATATATATTCATAGTCTACAATAAAATCGTCAGAAATTTCAAGTCTGATGTAAATGTCTTGTGGACTATTAAACAGTGCACTTGTGGAAGCAGGAGAATCAGTTGGTCTAGCCATTGAAACCCTCACCTTCACACAAGGTGTTAGAACGAGTCCAGGGTTGGAAGCCAGAACATCCAAAGGCTCCATGATTTACTCTAATTTTTGGTAAATCATTCAATGTCTGAGTTTCCAGATGGTAAGAGCAGGTCTTTCTACTTTATGAGGCAGAAAGAAGAATCAAATAACATGACAGATTTGAAAGAACCCTGTAAATTACAAAGCATTATAACAGGTAAGGAATTATCACTATTAAAACTTGAAATTTTGAAAAGGGCAATAAGTGAATAGAAGCTTTCTCTATCTACCAACTCCAGTGACTGTGAAAGTAGAGTATGACAAACAGGTCAAGAGCACAGACATTTGAGAGGTCAGACCGACCTGAATTTGAGCCCTGGTCCTACCACTTGTTAGCAGTGTGACCCAGGGCAGGTTACTTAATCCTTCTCTGCCTCATTTTCTTCAGCTCTAAAATAGGGATAAGAAATAGTTTCTGTCTCCCTGAGTTGTTGTGAGCATGGGATCATCTATGTTAGCAGCAAGCTTAGTGATATTTGCTATTGTTTATTCTCCTCACATAGAATAAGCTCTCTGACTCCAGTCTCTCACCCAAAAAGCTGGGTGGGAGCCCGAGAGAGTCTTCAATCTCTAGACAACACTCTGAGAGGATCCTTGTGTCTCCTTCATATTTCACCCAGAGCAGGCAGCGGTTAGAATGGCTGCTAAACTAAGGGAAATATTCTTTCCAAGGAGAGAGAACTGCAAGCTGACCAGCTAGTCCTACAAACACCATCCCAAATCGAGAACCCCCCGGAGCACCACAAATCTGTCTCTGCATCCTTTAAAACAGGGAGTAACGTGATCTGCAAAGCCTCATCCACCATTCACTGGAGCCAGAATATCACAGAAGGGAAGTTACATGGGCCTCACAGCCTTCCTCCAAGCCCAGGACCTACAGCTTACCCGTGTGGATGAAGGTGTGTTTCTTCATGTCTGACTTCTGGTGGAACCTCTTGCCACAGTACTGACAGGGGTAGGGCCGAGTGTCTGAGTGGATGAGCAGGTGTGTGGACAGTGTGGATGACCTCTTGAAGCTCTTGCCACAGATCTTACAGTCAAAGCTGCGTTCCTAGACAGACAGACAGACAGACAGACAGACAGACAGAGACAGAGATGAATACTCTACTGCTGTCACCCAGGCTGTCACCCTCCTTACCACAACCCGACCCTACAATCCCAAAAGCCAGGGCTCCCACATAGCCTGCAGCATTATCCCCACCCTTCCATTTACTTCCTATTTCCACACTCTCCACCCTTTCATGTAACACTTCTTCTACCCAAACACTTTTCACCCACAACCCTCCACACCCCATGGCAAAAAACTTACCCCCACCCAGCCTTTTTGACACCCATTACACACACTTCACCCTCCTTAAGAGTAGGGTGAGTCACTCGAGATGCCCTCAGCCCTCAGCCACTATGGGTGTTGGAGATGGGCTGATACTCTTTTAAGTTAATAAATCTTTACAAATAAGCATTCTCCTTTGACGGTTATTTGCATATTTACTTATTTCCTCCCCATCAGCTAAACTGTAATCTGCATGCAGGCATCCTGCTGAGGACCTGCTGTGCTATGGGATTCTCGAATACTTGGCACCTCGGAGTTAGATAACAAATAGTTTTAAACCAATGAATGAAAGAATAGAAATGTGCTACTGGATGCTCTCAGTGAACTGAGATCCCACCTTTTCAGTCAGGAGGGGTCAATGCAGATTAAATAACAACCATTTGGTGAAAAGAACAGCGAAGAAACAGAGCTAATACATCTGATACATCAGTAGCAAGCGTCAGTGCACACAAGCCTCCCTGAAACCCACAGGAATGATGGGGATCACACCCTGGACGCTCACAACGATGTGGCGCCAAAATCTAAGGTTGCCTCAAAGTCTGAGCTGGCTACTACCCACTTTTCTCTCCACACCTATTCCAGGACAAAGGGACCTGCAGGAGGAGACCTGAAGGCAGGAGACTGGAGGCAACCGGGGAGAAAACTACCAGGCGGAGGGCGGCTGGTGCTGCGCGGAGGACGAGCAGAGGTCCCCAGCGCGAGAACCTGAGCGGAGCGGTGCGGCTTGCGGCCTGCGCTTACCTGCGAGTGCACGGCTTTGTGCTGCTCCAGGCTCACCGCGTGCCCGAAGGTCTTGCCGCACATCTCGCAGGCAAAGGGTCTCGTGCCGCTGTGGGACCTGCGCACGTGCACCTCGAGCCCGTGCGGCGTGGAGAACACCTGAGGTGGGTGGGGCCGGGGAGAAGGCCGCTGAGAGGGGCCGCGGGATGCGGGCGCTGGCGGGACGCGGGCCCGGGACGCAGGCGCGGGGCTGGCCAGGCCGGGCGCGCAGGAGCCTCACCTTGCTGCACTTGATGCACTTGTAGGAGCCGCCGCCCAGCAGCAGGCGGGCGCAGAGGAGCTCGGACTCCACCTTGACGCCAGCGCCCTTGTCCGAGCGTAGTTCGTGGCCGCGCTCTGGGAACAGCCGGCCCGCTGCGGGCGGCCGCTCGTACAGCCCAGCTGCTGCAGGCCCGAAGTCGCCGTAGAGCCCCAGGCCTGCACCGCCGCCGGCGCCTCCGGCACTACAGCTCCCCGGGGTCCCGGCCCCGGCGCCGCCCGCAGCCCGCTCCGGACCGTAGAGCGCGGCGGGGTGGCCAGGCTCCGGGGTGCGCTCGCAGAAAAGGCCCAGGCCGGCGCTGCGCTCCAGGGCCGCGCACGGCCGGTAACTCTGCACCAGGTGCCGCAGGTCGGAGCCCGCCAGGCCGCTCCATGAGTAGGGCTTGAAAGGCAGGGGGAAGGGCTGGGCTTCGTCCAGAGACTGACACAAGGACTTCTCGGAGGCTGCAGAAGCACAAGAAGGCTTCCGGTCAGGTTTAAAACTGCGGGGCGGAGTCGGCCGCGTCTGTGCGCTCGGTGCGCTCCCGGCCGGCGGGTACTGAGCGCGTGCAGGACGCGCGGCGAGCAAGTGCCCGCGACGCCCCTGGATAAAACGCAGCCCCGGCCCTGACGCCTAGCGGGTGGCAGGGAAGCAAACTGATCGTAAGAATGACATCGGATGAGGAGATAAGTAAGTTGTTTGAGGGCAGCAGAAGCGCCTGACGTTGGAAGAGTCTGTTGGCAGGACCCGCGCGTCTGGCGGTCCTAAGGCAAAAAGTGCGGACATAAAGACTGCAAGATAAGAGGAGACAGCGGAGCCCTTCGGTCCGGTCCGGACAGCGTTAGTGGGCAGAGGGTCCAGCCACCGGCGCCAGCACTCTCTTAGCCCCTACAGGTTTCCCCTCAATCCTTTTTCTTTCTAGAATCGGTGGTTAAGTAAGGAGAGGACCAATAAAACGAGCCCCAGAACTACCGCAGACTTATTTGTCTGAAAAACCCAGAAGGCTTGGGGATTTCTCAAAGCTGTCCAATGCACAGTGCAGGTAGCAAAGGGGCGTCCAGTACTCCCCATTCTCATTCCTCTTACAGCTTGATGAGGGAGGGATGAATTTCCCAGAGAATGATTTTACGATTAATAAGGTTTAGTCACCACCTTCAGGTTAGCTTTCTGATCACACCCACGTTAAATTTTCTAAAACTAGACGTTCAACGAATCCGAGTGCATACGCATTTACAAATCTGTTCACACACACTCTCTCTCTCTCTCTCTCTCTCTCTCTCTCTCTCTCTCTCTCTCTCTCTCTCCTGTCCAGGCTGCACTGAGAGGGTGCACCTCGAGTTTCCATCGGAGCGTCCCAGGGGTGCACTGCACATCCGCGAAGGACCCCCCCCCGCTGCTGGCTCCCAGACCCACTCGCTGAAGCTACGGTTCTGCTCAAATTAATCGCTGAGTGTGGAATGGGAGTTATCTTTTAAAACTAATAAATGCAATCTGGAAATAACTGCATTCTGCAGAATTGGGCAGGTTTGTTCCTTCCTTACTCCAGCCGGGACAGAGTATCTCCCCCACCCGACATGCAGTCATTTTGGTTTGCAGGAATCTTGATTGCTCTTTGGAAATGAAACCCAGCAGGCTGGTCCCCGAAGCTGAGCCATCTTGGCAGAACGAAAAATGAAACGAGCGCCCAATCTGCGCCTGCGAAGACCGCGCCGCAAGCTGAGCGTTTGCTCAGGGACCCCTCCCGCTCGGCTGGCGCTCAGCGCTCTCGGCCCTGTGGGTCTCCGCCTCCGTTTGTCTGAGACCCGAACGGGTCTGGATTCTGAGATCCTAGCACTATTAAAACAGTCGGGTCTGGTTGGAAAACGAAACGTCGGTTTTGCTGCCAGTGGAGACCCCTGGTTTCTTTTCTCCCATGGGCCAGCTCGACGCACACGAATGTCCCCAGGATCCCACTGCCCAGGGTGGAGACGCGGACTCGCGGCCACGCCGGTCCAGCCCCGGGACAGCCGGATGCTCCCCCGCTGGCCCCCATTCGCCACAAATAAACCCCCTTCGGGCGAGCCTCTCCGCCACCCCTTTAGCATTTCTGCACTCAAAGCTGTGCCGGTTCCCCGCGGCCCCTGCCACAGGACCTCCCCGCGGTCCTTACCTGGAGACGCGGAGGGCGAAGGCGGCCTCCAGAAGTCCTCGAACTCGGAACTGGGGTCGCAGACGCTGCCCTCGCAGCTGTCTGGGGACGCGGAGGCTCTGTCGGGGGCCTCGGCCAGCTGAGACTCGGGGGACAAACGGTCCCGGGGCTCCGCTTTCAGCTCGCCTGCGCTCGAAGTGCTATCTGGGGAGACGAGTCAGTAGAGGAGTGAGGCTGAGCCGGGTTGAGCCCGGGGGTCCTGAAGTGCCCCAAACCCGTCATGGCACCCGAGCGTCCTCCCCAGTCCTCTCGGACCTGACTAAGAGCCCTCCCCGATCGCAGGATGGGTGCGGGAAGGTCGCGGCGCCTAGACGACAAGCTCGGGAGGAACCGGGACAGTAGGAAACAAGACAGCCACGGGGGCATCGGGCCGTCTCTCTCGGGTCCGGAGAGTGAGGTGGCCGGGTACAGAGTCAGGGTTCCGCGGGACAGCCCCATCAGGCCCGCGCGCGCCTCGCACCTGCTCGGCCAGGCGCCGGGACATTCTGCAAACGCAGGGAATAGTCTGGCCCCGGGGAGCGCGGCTGGTGGTAGCTGTGAGCCTTCTTGCTCTTGACGAGGAAAGAGCGCGGCATGGTGGCCCGCCGCCTTCCCCACTCCGCTCCAACGGTTCCTGAGAGCCTCTGTCAGCCCGCGGGCCCTGGGAGCGCAGGTTCTCCCTCGGCCTGGCGGAGATCTGAGAGGAGGCGAGAAGAGGGTGGAAACGCGGGTCAGAGCCCTCGGGGCCAGGGACTGGGCACCCAGGCGCAGGGAGAGCGGCGGCCGGGGAGGAGCGAAGCCGGCTGCGGGAGGAGGGGCTGGGCCCCCGGCGCCGCGCTCACCAGGTGGCACTCGGACAGGTGGCGCGAGCCCTGTCTGCCCGGCGCTGCCACCGCTTAGAGGTAAAACCTGTCCCGGGCGGACTCAGGGCCCTTTCCTCAGCTCTGCCCACGCCCCCGGCCCCTCCCCTTCCCTAGTAAAGTTCGCAGGCGCAAACTCTACGGAGAGACGCGGTCCCCAGTGGGTCTGCTACCTCTGCTCGACCACTCTGCCTGTCTGGCTTTGGGGCTGGGGACCGCGGGCTGGGAGGCGCGGATCGTCTTGGGGGCCAAGGATGCGGCAGAGGACCCGGAAGGGGCACGGAGCCAAGCTCTCCAAGACCTCGCTACTAACTGAAGTGAAAGAGGGGTGGGGTGGTCACACTCAGGCCTGACTGAGGGACCAGGTTGGACAGGGACAGCAGCAGGCGGAGGGGGGGGCAGTAAAGACCGAAGAAGGGAAGCGGGAGGGCAGAGGGACAGGAAGGTGAAGGAGTGGCGGCAAAGGACCAAACCCTGATTCGAATGGAACCCCGCATCCGGGTGATCTTGCTCGTTCCCGGCACAGGAAAAGTTGGCCAGGTATGGTGGGCACCGGCCTGTGGCGAGACACCCAAGACCACGGAGGTGTAACCTCGAAAACCAGGCCCCAGGAAAAAGCACTTTCTGCTCACCAAAAATTGTGTCCTAGGAAAGGAAGTCGAGCTCGACTCGCGCGTGGTGACTGGGGGATACGCGATGTCCTGAGTCCGTGGAGCATCGACGTTTGGAGGATACGCGAGATGGATGCCGGGCGGCGGCCGTGCTGCCAGGGGCCAGAAAGCCGGGGTCCGGGAGCCGGCTGTCCGCGGCGTTGCTCTCATTAACCCCCAATCAGTTCACCTAATCTCGGGTCGAAACCTGAGCCCGGCGGGGAGGCGGGGCTGCGACTGCTGCAAGCTCCGGGCGGCTCCGGGGCGGGACCCCGCCGCCGGGGAGGTCCGGGGTAAACGAATCTGCCTCCGTCCGGGAGGAGGACTTTGGGGGCCGGGTTTCCAAACGAGCTGCAGCCTGTTCGGGCACAGCAGGTTTTCTGAACGAAACCAGGGCGCAAGGGACTCCAGGCTGGGGCAGGGCCCCTCGTCCTCCGACTTTGCGCCTTTTAGATCGCGGGACTTGGAGCCTTTTTACCCCGGGGCGAGATGCAGGACGCAGTCTAAATTTGTCCGTCGAGGCTCTCAAATCAAAACGAGTGCTTGGGGACTGGGTCGCTGGAAGGCGCGCGTCCCCTGCTCCAGATCCCCAGCCCTACTGTGTCCCCTTCCCCGCAGGACTGAGTAAGTATCTGGGAGAAAGGACTCCGGGACTTGTCACCAGGCGCCCGGAGACGTTTCCCGATACTCACGCGCCAAAATGGCCCTAGGCTGAGGGGCCGCCTGCCTCCGCCTGGGTTGGCTCCCGGGGCCTGGGCGCTGCAGCTTTAGTTTTTCCCGCACCCCCTGTCCCTACAATCAGACCCACAAGTGCAAAAACCAATCCGTAA
Source organism: Hystrix cristata (assembly GCA_004026905.1). Lineage (NCBI taxonomy): Eukaryota > Metazoa > Chordata > Mammalia > Rodentia > Hystricidae > Hystrix > Hystrix cristata. The sequence goes on along the minus strand of PVJO010002912.1, from coordinate 101,941 downwards.
AACAACCATGAAACTTGGAAGAAAAGGGAAACAGGGTGAAGCCATCCCCGGGGCCGTCTGCGGCTTGGACCCGCGTTGGCCAGAAGCAGGACCCGTGGGGACCGGGAGAGCTGTCCGCTCCCGCGCTGGGTCCTGGCTAGCGGGGACCGCACAGGACAAGGTAGCCGCGGAGGCAGCCTCCTCACCCGGGCCACAAACCCACGCCTCTCTCGCACCCTGGCCGGCTTTGCTGGTTCCGGGGGGGAGGTGGCGGGGGTAGGTAGCAGGGCCATGGGCCGAGCGCGTGGGAAGGCGACCTCGCGCTGCAGCTGGCGGCCAGGGGCGGGGCGGCGCCATCCGCTCACGCAGCCCGCGGGGCCTCTCCTCGGGGTCTGGGCCGGGGAAAGGCGGGAGCTGAAGGAGCTCGGGTAGAGGGACTCCTCGGCGCAGCTGCCGCCGCTTTCCCACCAGATGTTTCCTTCCCAGGTGGATCCCAGTCCCCTGCCGAACCACCCAACTCCTGGCGCGCGCCCCCTGCTCCAAATTCCCAGCCCCTCTCGGGGCTCGCGCCCGAGTCGGGCAATGGGCGCTCCCGCGGCGCGCGCCCGGCGGTGGGCAGCAGGTGGGGCCGGGGCCGCGCCCGCGCCCGCGGAACGCCCTCGCAGCATCCGCGCCCTGCCGGCCCCGCTGGTGGGCGGCGCAGAAGCAGCTCTGCACCTACCTGCTGGGTCAGGGCGCGGGCACCGCGCTCCGAGAGTTTTCAAACAAAATCTTGCTTTCGGGAGAGACCGCTCGGTCTCTCTGACTTTTTTTTTTTAATCTCTTTCCGAGCTCAGCCCCCAAAACCACAAGCTTCACTTCCTGAGCGTTACAGAGCAGCCCGCTGCCCTCCCAGGCCTCCCCCCAGCCCCCAGCTGGGCGCCCGGGCGCGCTCCACTTCGCGCGAGCGGCCAGGAGGAGGCCGGCCCGGGCTTTTCCGCTGGTGTCCGCCGCTTCGCCGCTCTCCCCATTTTGTCTCTGCCGGAGGGCGAGATGAGAGGGGAACCCGGAGGTCTGGACATCCAGGCACTAGAATGACTCGAAAGAAAACTAGACTATTCTTGGCTGCTGGGAGACTTCCGCAGCGAGAAGAAGTCACAGATTCAGGACGCAGATTGACGAGCGGCGGGCTGGGGCGAGGGCCCCTCCCCCATGCCGCCGGTCGGGACTGCGGTCCCCGCTCGGGGCCGTGAATCACCGGCCCCTGCTGCCGCCGGCCTGGAGCCCAGCGAGTGGCCGCAGCGTCCGCAGAGCGAAACCTGCTCCGGGGCCCCGAAATAGCTTGTTGTGGAAACACTTCGGGATAAATACGCCCAACGAGGCTGAAAATACCTTGACACCCAATCCGAGAGGTTTGCTCATTTCCCTTCGGATTTAGGTAATGGTTAAATTTGGAAGAGGTGGGCGAGCGCCGAGCCCCCGGCGGAGAGGGCCCAGGCGGCGCGTCCCTCGGGCGCCCGGCGGGACCGGTGGGCGCGCCCGGCCGGCGTGGAGCAAACCCGCGCTCGCCGGGGCCCTCGGCCTTCTGCTAATTTCCGGTGGTCGGAGCTGCAAAATTAAAGGGCGCGCGGGAGGAGGGAGCGCGCGGGGGCCGGGAGGGCCGCGGCTCGGCCGACCCCGCCCTGCCGGGCCAGGCTGGGGGAGCGGACCTGTGCAGGCCGAAGCGCGCTAGGTCGTGGCGGTGCAGCGAAGCTCCTTAAGGGCACGACTCCGTGAAGAACGGAACGTGAACCTTTGCTTGGATTGTGCGTTTCCTGAGGGTAGACATTGATCTTCATTGTTATATCCGCAATAGGCTCTTAACAAATGTCTGAGGACCGAGTAAATGAGTGCATGGAATTAACTAATTATTCTAATAATAGAACGGGGAAAACCCCCCTCAAAAATCTCATCTTCAAATAAACTAACAAATGCAGTAACTTCCAAAACTAGACTGTGTGCCAAGATCCACAGTGTGTAGGTTGTTATGTATATTTTTAAAGCCCTCAGACGTAGGTGATATTTTTGGAATCATGTTAACTTTTCTAAGTGAACTGAGTTGGATTTTGATCACTATTTCGAGCACAATGATTCTCCAGTATCAGACCTTAGCAGAAGAGGGTGGTGCTCCCTAGTTCTTGCAAAACAACTACCATATTTTGAAGTTTTTGTTTCGTTTCATGAGTGCAGGGGATCGAACCCAAGGCCTCGTGAGCTTGCGGAGCACCCGTTCTACTACTGAACTACACCCCCACTCCCAACTACCATGTTAATTCGAAACTGTCATGAGGAAAAAAAAATCGTTAAAGCCGTTTCTCTAGAAAATGTCTTCAAATGATCATTTTACGCTGTAAATTTTAAATTTTGTAGAAAATATTTGGTTTGCACAGCAAAGCTTCAAGTGTATTTTGATAAATTAGACCTTTTATTCACAATGGCCTGCACCACTACTGCATGCCAAGAGGCACACCTCCGTCGTCTGCCCAGCTGTGCGCCCTGCACTGATTATTTGTTCAACACACCCTCTCTTTATAAACAAAGGGAGAGGTAAGCAGTCTTGGTCAGAAAGATCACGAATACTGAATTAACTAAAGAGAAATTAAACACATGTTACTGATGTTTTATTTTGTCCTGGCCTAAAATATAAAAATCTCAAAGTAGCCCAGAAAACAAATCTTTCCCTTATTCCCTTCTATCCTTCAACATGAGAAAACAGCATTTTTTTAAAGAAAGAAAATGATTAAGTAGGACAAAATCGTTTCCTCTTAGCCAAGTTAGGGAGAAAAGGTTGGATCATTTCCTTTGCATATTAGCAAGTTCAAAGTCAACTTTCCTGCCAAGGTGCTGTAACGAGGAATAGTTGTGCAGTGTTGCTGTCTGAAGCCTCAGAAAACCTGGGGGAGGTAATGAAGGGGACAAATCAGCACCTTAGGGCAGTATCACTCTAGAAAAAAAATCCCTTTCATTTAGATTAAATCGAGTAGTCTTGCTTTCCATTTGTCCTTAACAGTCCTCTTGGGATTTCTGAGCTTGCAAAATAAAACTGGGAACTAGGACAGGGATGCTCAGAGAGGAGCAGGTGGGAGGCAGGTGGCATTGAATCCCCCTTTATGTCTTTTACATTTGAACCATGTAGCTGTATGACTAATTAAATAAATAAGTACACATTAAAATATTTAACTGATGAGGTCAGGACACTGCTCAGGTGTACAGTGCCGAAGCGAGAGACCCACCTTAGGGGGAGCACAGGAGAACGTTAAGAAGAAAGGGACCCAGAGAGGTTAAGAAGCTTGGCAAGCAGCAAGAAGCCACAACTGGTAGTAATAACACGGGGAGCCTGTCTCTGACTTCTCACTACTTCAGATTACGCCTTATTTACTCCTGAAACAGGGTGAAGATGAGACAGCCTGCTCTGCACATTATGTACAACTAGAAAGAATCCTTCCCCTCGGGTATTCTTATGGAACTGAAATAGATCTAATGGTACACTGGAGGCATAATTTTTCATAAATAGAGGCTTTCTCCCCAAAAAATGATGTTCAATTTGCTAACATACAGTAAGTTACTAATTGTTTCTAGGTAATAATAGCAATGCATCCGTAGATGCTTAATAACAAATGACCTTCTCATTCCTTCTGCAAACATTTCCAACCTCTGGCCACTTGCCCATGTCTTTCAAGCAGCAGCTCCTAGATCAGATTTTCCCTACAACAAAAGATTAGAGACATTAAAGAAAAGAATACTATAACAAATTATTATTAGTCTGTTTTTCATAAAACTTTTGCAGTTATGGTTGCTGTTCTGTGAGGATGGGGAAGAGTGGATGACTCTGAAACCATAGCAGGGAACAACGCTCAGGCTCTCAGCACACATTTCTATAATGTTCAGCACATTTGGTTGTCACAGTAATGCTGCCAGGAGGGAAAGGGTTCAGGGTTTTTGAGGACAACTGGATATGTTTGTCAGTCTCTTTTCTGCCAGCTTTGTGATCTTGGGCAAATTAGCTCGACTTTTGAAGTCTCAGCTTCTCACCTGTAAAGTCAGAGTACTAACATCTGTTTGTAGAACTGAGGCTCACTCCTTTGATTTCTGCTCTTCACATGTTCATGTGAGTGGCAAGAATGAAAGAATGAAAACTGCTACAAGTAAGGATGAGGATGGGCTAGGTTAAAAATAGTTTTGAAAATATTGTAGATTACATGACATTTAATCTGATGAAATATTAAAGCAACTTTCTAGGGTTTTTTTTTTTTGAGAGAAGGTCTTGCTATATATTCCAGGCTAGACTTGAACTCACTATATGCCCCAGGTGATCCTCCTGCCTCAGCCTCCTGAGTGCTGGGATTACAGCCATGCACCACTATGCTTGGCCAGTATTCTTACTTTGTTCTTGAAAAAAATGGTAATAACATCATAGATATAATTGTATATTCTGTTTTTCTCACTGACTGTTATAATAATATTTATTTTTTCTATTCTGTTTATTTTTATTTTCTTTAATGGAGCATAAACTATTTTTATAGTAAAAACTAAACAAAAATCACAACATGAAAACATTACATGGTACCCACAGATATGTACAATTTTATGTATCAGTTGAAATAAACTTTAAAAAAGCATGACAGTTATCTTCACATTTAAATATAATATTTCATCATTTTCAGTTGCTGTAAAAGAGTCTATAAAGTAAATTACTGTAACTTAGTCACCTTTGTCTTGGTATTTAGCTTTTTTTTAACTTCTTTACTGCAATGAAAAGTTTTCTAGGTATAGGTTTTTCTTTCTTTCTTTCTTTTTCTTTCTTTCTTTTTTTTTTTTTTTTTTGTGGTGCTGAGGATTGAGCCCACAGCTGTGCATATGCCCCATATTTTAAACTATTTATTTAGGATATATTCCTAGGAGTGGAGTTTCTGAATTAATGTTTTTATGGCACTTGAAATATACAAGAACAAGTGTTTTGGACAGCATCTTTGTGTAATGCATAAGCTAAAGTAATTCATACCACTTAATAAATAGTTAAAAGACTATAAAAATCAATTACAGAAAAGTTAGACCTAGATTAAAAACCAGAATCTTATCTTAGTACAAGTATTTGTTAGTGGCTATATCCTGTCATATTGCCATGGTTTTGTCCTTGTGGCATTAAAAAACTATATTATTTTTGTCTTCGGCTTAGCTGTTTTAGTAGTGAGATAGAAAAATGATTTACATATTTTTCTAAATTGTATGAACTCAAAGAAAATAAATACAAAGTGATAACTGTGTGATGTCTTAAATATTAGATAATGTAAATCTCCCTTTTACTCTTATAAGTACCAGGCTATCAAAATAATACTTAAATGACACCATAAGTCAGTATGATTTAGTGGTACTCTCATTTAGGGAAGTGGATGATGCTTTTTTACCAGCATACACAAAAACGAAATGATTTGAAAGAAATTTGGAGATAAATTAATATAAGACTTACAATATGAATAAGACCTCATCTTGTCAATATTCAGAACTGTTAAAATATGAAGAAAAACATTATCTTCTTTTAATAAACATTTTAGACTGGTATATTTAAATCTCTTTGCATTACAAAATATATTGTTATAAAAATTCAAATTACGCTTTTATATAAAGGATTTCAAACATGTGAAGAGAGAAGGGGCTTTTAGCTTTGGTGTTCAGCATTCACATAAAATTGCTAACCACAGCACGTATGCATTTTTACATTGTTCCTAGGAACAGATTGACTGAATAAAGTGTCATCGTATGTGTGGGCTGCATGATATGACTCGTCGTAGAAACACACCCAGCATGAACTTTTATGGAAAAAAAGGAGTCAATTTTACTTAGTGAATGGAAAATGTAACGAGAGAAAATGCAAAATTATTTTTCTTTTGAGTTTCTCATCATTTCCTCCAGGATGTTTGGTGGTCATTTCAGCCTGTCCCAAATGAAACAGCGCCCTTTAAAACAGCAGAGGCAGCTCTCGCCAGGGAATGTCTGACCCCATACCTAGAAGGAGGGTGGGGTGCAGCTCTCGGCTGCCTCAGGCCACCGCAGCCGGCACGAGTGTGCAGGAGGCTGGTTGTGGAGGAGCGAGCCTGAGGGCGCATCCTGGAGAGGAGGACAGCGCGACCCGTGCTAGGCACATGCGGCCCAGCGGGTGTTCAGGGCCTCACGGGAGAGAGGCGGAGGCCCGGGGTCCCACGGCAGGCACTCTGGAAATTTCTATCTCATGGACAAGAGTGTCAGCCACTTCGAAAGCCCACGTTCAGACACTGAAACATCACGTGGTACCTCCATAAACATGTCCGATTAAAAATTAATTGGAATTAAAAAGCAGCCGAGGTTCCAATAACTAGGAGCTTTTAAAACCCAGCCAAATCTATTTGTTCAAAATCTTGTCTCTTTCCACTAAACCGCACTACAGCACAGAGTGGAAAAGTCTTGAGCCGAAGTCATGTGCCCGTCACCGGCTTGAGAAGAGATGAGAATGGGTGGGTGAGGGGACAGATTTCCTCATCCGCTTCAGGGCCCTAACCCATCGCCCCAGCAGTGTGGATTTATCTGGCATGCGACTCACCAGAAAATAATGGCCTTAAAATTGCCAGAAGACCAGGAATGGTGGCACATGCCCGTAATCCCAGCACTGGATTAAAGTCTAAGAACTCATATTGACAAATTATTTACCTGTTAAAGTTGATGAATACATGCTGACACAATATTTTCCCGAATAAGTATAAGTCTATCTCACCAAGAAAAATTACAAACATTGAAGTGACTGACAGGCACAGAGTACAACGAAGACATAGACTCCGAGCCAGACTTCCTGTCTAGAAATTCTAGCTCCGCCATTTACTATCCTTAGAGAAGTTCCTTACTTAGCCTCTGTGTACCTCAGTTTCTTCCTCTGTAAACAATAATAGTACCTCACTCAATGGGTTAATAGATGTAAAACACAGAGTAGATATTTACAAAGTGTTAGTTGTTATCACTGTATGCCAAGTAAAAATTGG
>PVJO010002912.1:58080-94837 GCA_004026905.1 Hystrix cristata | reverse complement strand
GTTTTTGTTTTTTGATTTTTTTTTGAGACAGGGTCTAGGTATATTGTTCAAGTTGGGCTCAAACTCACTATGTAGCCCAGGCTGGCCTCAAATTTGAGGCAGTCCTCCTGTCTCAGCCTCCCAAATGCTGGGATTATAGGCATGTGCCACCACGCCTGGCTCCTCAAGGCTGTCCCATACATTATCTCCAAGCAGCTCAATGAACAGTCTTCAGGAATGGACTCAGTGGGCTTTGCCTTCCTAGATCCCACAGCCAGAGGACGGAACCCAGAAGCCCATCCATCCACAAACCCTGGGCCAGTTCCAGCACCTCACAATGTGGTAGCAGCAGCTTACACATTCAGGGCAGCATCTGAGACTTGCTTTGAAACATCTTGATGTGGATTTCTGACATCTTCAAAAAGACTTACGAGACTTGGCCTCCCTTCCTAGGCTCATAGGCTTCATCTCCCACAGGAGGCTGCACATACATTTTAGGCATTTAAGGTTACTCCCTATTGTCATGGCCTCTGTCTGCATTGCACTGAGCAGTTCATCTGAGCTGTGGCTGGTAGAGAAATGCTCGAGTTAGAGAAATGCTGGAGGATCGTTGCTTCTTCCTAAAATACCCTTAACTGTTCCTATTGTCAGGCAGAAACCAACTTATTGTTAGAGGCCACTATGAGTTCTCATTTAAAAGGTGGGCGTGGTGGCACAGGACTGTAATCCCAGCACTCTGGGAGGCTGAGGAAGGAGGCTCACAAGTTTGAGATCAGCCTCAGCAACTGAGGAATTTGGCAAGACCCTGTCTCAAAAAGGAGGAAGGAGGCTGGGCATGTAACTCAATATGAAGGCCTTGAGTTCAATCCCTAGTACCTCAACAAACCAACCAGCAAGCAAAAAACAGTGTGCGTACATCTCACCGTACACGTATACATTACCACACACACACTGGAGAACAAGCAATGCTTCTGTGCAAGTTAGGGAAGTGTTTGTGTACCTTCTCTGTGGAAGACAGACTGTCTTGGTGCACAGATGTAGTCTGTTCAGGATGTTAACCCAGGGGCGACCCCTGAGGGGCTAAGGTGAAAAGAAGCTCCTGAGACCTGAGGGATGGAGAGCCCCAATGCCGGCACAGTGTTCCAAAGGAGGCCAGGGTTTGGGCTCTTCCGTGCAATGCAGTTCACCAAATATTTACTGAACAGTAGTTGAGTGCCACACGCCATGCCAGATCCGATACGGGATGTAGAGTGTCTTCTCTCCTTCGACCCACTGAAAAGTGAATGCAAAAGGGAAGGTGAACAAAAGAAAGAGTAAAGAGGGCTGGGGATTTAGCTCAGTGATTAGAGTGCTTGCCTTGTAAGCACAAGGGCCTGAGTTCGTCCCAGGCACCACCAAAAAAAAAAAAAAAAGAACAAGAAAGAGTAAAGAGTATCCCCCACTCCTGCCAGGCCTCTGAGATGCACTTGGCGCTCCAGACTGAACTTTCTTTTGACCAATCAGTACACACTGTGCAGGTCTTACTACAGACCTGAGGCCTACTGAGACGAGGCTGGGCTAGGATCTCAAAGCACCAAATATTCTACCATCTGCAGAAGAACATGGCTACTTTTTGCCCAAAGATGTTTTTGGTCCAGGTTTGGGAAGTGTTTAGCAGTTCGGACTGTGGAAAGGTGTGAGAGTTTGGCACATTTCATACTGCTTCCCTAAATTGTCTTCTCATTGTTTTTGCTAGGATTCTTTGAGGAAGAGCTCAGAGGGTGGATGAGAATGACATTCTCCCTCTTTCCCCTCCTTCCTTCTCTGCCTTTCCTTGCTTGCCTCCCTTCCTTCCTTCCTTCCTTGTCTCTTTCCCCGCTCCTGTCTCATTTCCTTTGAATCATAAAGTTGAGATTAACTAAGAATAATCTTGGTACCAATATCAGATATATTTCTCTCTAGGATCCTAAAAAGTGCTTATTACGATAGAAATGAACTGAGTTCTCATCCACCCGTAAAATGAAAGTTGCCATGCCTCATAACACTCCATATACATTGTTGACAACATGCAAAAGTGCAATGTGGTAAAAACTATACTACACTCTGTCTATCTAGCAAGGTACCAGCTGTCTACTGATCTAGTTTAATCCATGGATATGTTTTAGGCTAGACAGTCTGAAAAGTGCATAAGCTAATGCATTCTTCAAATAATCCCTCCTGAAAATTACTTCTCTCTACTGAGTTTTTAATAAATATTGGATGACAAAATGAGATTATACACCCAGCTAAGTCTTGGGATGCAGCTATTCTGTGTTACCTAAATTCAGACCCATACGCCTTAGTAGATAATTCAAGGATAGAATTTGACCTGCTATGAAAGCTGTGGACAGACAGCTTGTATAGTGGTTTTTTCATATACGAAGGAAAACCAAAGTCAGGCCTAAGCTTTCCCCCAGGAAATTGTTTTGGTTCTGTATAGCACACAAATGACACCCTAAAATATCACACCCTGAGAATTGGGATAGAACCAATATTTTCAGCTTCATATTTTCAATACAGAAAAGTTTAAAGAATGATACAACGAATCTCCAAATGAATCCAGTTAGTTTTAACATCAACATAATATTAAAAATTGTTAATGTTAACACTAAAATAAAATCTTAATTATGCATGCTCAGAAGTCATTAGTTTGAGTAGCGCTACATCTTACCATACCCTCTAGGATAAAATATTTGTGATGAACAGGAAGGTAATTAAGCAAAATAACCTTTATAATTGTTATCTATAAGCCAGTTTTTTTCTCTTTTTTATTTTTATTTTTTTTTATCAAGAACATGTATTGGTACATTGAATACATAGATCACATTCATCATGGTTAATTTGTACCTGTACATGATACATTTTGCTTCCCCCCCTTCCCCACCCCTCCCTTCCATCCTCCCACCCTTCCCTATTTACAGCAGGTTTATTTACATTTTTCCACTTTTTCCCTTTTTTCTTTCTCTTCTTTTTCCCTTCCTTCTTTTCCCCCTCCTCCCTTTCTAGTTCTCCTCCCTTTTGAATATTATCTTTCTTTTACATGGTATGTATTATACCTCTTTGTCCTTGTTTACACTTATGGTTTCTCATATCAGAGAAACAATTCAATATGTACTCATGAGTGTCTGATTTATTTTATAAACTAGTTTAAAAATAAGAAATAACTACTGAATGTATATTTACTTTCGCAAGTATCAGATCTTTCTGACAGTGAAGAGTCAAAAGGGCTTTAGCGGGAGCTCTGAGTTTGAGACAATACTCTTATCTGCGTGAACAGAAAGGAGCTGTCCTCTCTTCTAGGAAAACTTTCTATTGCTCAGAGTCTTAAAGGCTTAATGTCAGCATCGACAACCGAGAGTGACAGAATAGAGTGTATCTGTACTGAACTTGTGCTAATTCCTGCCAGCAGACTCCAAGGCTGGGAAAGTTCAAAGCAATAAGAAGTATAATGTGAGCCGCGGCTGTAGCTCAGCGGTGGAGCATTTGCCTAGTACACATGAGGGCGCAATCCTTAGAACTACAAAACAAACAAGCAAACCAACAAAGTGCAATGGCGGTGTGTAACAGACAAACCCTTACTAAAGTCTACCTATTCCTTATGCACACATTATCCTGGAAAACCCTAGCCTGAAATTTGTTAATCAAGTAAATAATCATTTCTACTGGCTGTTGACTATGAGATTGTCCCAACTACTTTTCCCATATCGTCTCACAGAATGCAACAGCTCTGAGATAGGCAGTGAGATGTCACTCCCGTGAGGAAACCGAGTCTTAAAGAGGTAACCGCCTGAGGTCACACAGGTACTTACTGGGATTCAAATCTAAGAGGCTTTGACAATAAAGCTTATAGTCTTAATTCTTTGGCTGTGCTGTCTCCCTTGAGCAGTCGAGCTCATAACATCATGTAAAGGCTACTTCGGCTTCTGCCAGGCACGAGATCACCTGTCTTTAGAGGGAACAGGTCAGCAACACTCTATTTATAAGGATGACAGCTTGGAATTCACAGCAATTCTTAAACAATTCTAGAGATAATGTCTTGTGGTTTGTTCTCTTTGGTAAACTTACTGAGGTAGAATTTATGTACATGCAGTGAAAGTGAATCAATCTTAAGAGGACAATTTGGTTAATCTTTGCAAAGATGTACAATATACCCAGTCAAGATCTAGAATATGTCCGGCACCTGAAGTGCTTTATTATATTTGTAATTTTTAATCAATTGCTCAGTGTGGGAAATCATCACTAAATCCCAGTTAAAAATTACCTTGAGGGCTACAAAAATCTGATGCATTGACCATGGTTTGTAGAATTTGAAAAGTGGGCCTCCTGTGAACCAGCTCACACCTGGGATGCCACTGTATTGTCTCGTCTCAGACTGTTCACACTTCCAAATCTAATGGCCTGGCCCAGGTCTTGCAATAGGTTCATAGCAGAGGAGGTTTTATAGTTTTTGTTTTAATGGAAAATATCAAACATATATTTTATATATGTGTGTACAGGTATATGCATATATAAATAAACTCTCTGAGAGTGTAGTAAAATATACCCCATGTACTCATTACCCAGCATCAACAACAGATCCATGACCAAACTTATTTCATTTTTATCCCCACCTACTGTTTCTCTCCTCTACCAAACTACTTTGAAGTAAATTCCAGTATCATATCATTTCTTCTGAAGATATTTCAAGATGTCTCTATAAAGAATAAGTACTGTTTTAGCAACAGCTATTCAGAACCCAATAAAAATTACAAAAACTCTTTAACATTATATGGGTTGGGTGGCCATTTCAGGTTTGGGTTTCTCATTCATTCACTCAGACTGATGAAATGGTATATAGTTATGATGTATACAACACGATGTTTTTGAAATATGTATATACTGTATACCCATAATATGTATGCAAATATGTATTACCTCACATAGTTATTATTTTGTACTGAGACCACTTAAAATATATGCTTTTAGCAATTTTCAACCATACAACCTATTGTTAATAACTATAGTCACCATGTTGTATAATAGACCTCTTGAATTTATTCCTTCTCATTGATATTTTTTATCTTTGACCAACATCTCCATGTCCCCCTCTCAACCCTGGTAACCACTTTTCTTCTCTCTGCTTCTACAAGCTTGACTTCTGTATGTAAGTGAGACCCTGCAGTATTTGTCTTTCTGTGCCTGGATTATTTCACTTAGGGTTTTTCATCATTAATCCTACCAAGGTTTTTCCCCCTCACTATGGTACTGGGGTTTGCACTAAGCTACGTCTTCAGCATTTTTCCTATTTAAAAAAAAATTTATTTTGAGACAGGGTCTGTTAAGTTGCCCAGGTTGGGCTTGAACTTGAGCTCCTCCTTCCTCAGCCTCCCAGAGTCCTGAGATTACAGGTGTGAATACTGTGGCTGGCTTACCTTGCAGTTCTTGACAATTCATCCACTATGAAGGTGATACCCTCACCCTGTGTGTGTGTGTGTGTGTGCGTGCACGCGCACGCACGCATGTGTGTTTTACTGGGGACGGGGTTCAGAGCCTTCACACTGAGCTACATCCCGAGCTCTTTTTAAATTTTTTATTTTGAAAAAGGCTCTCCCTAATTTGCCTAGACTAGGCTTGAATTTATCATCCTCCTGCTACTGGTAATGAGTCTTCTATATCCACAACAATTTATTTAAAATTCAGCTAATGAATAGTTAAGTCAGAGAAAGTATAACTCTTGATGTAACTTGTATTCATTCTAAAGATGGTAAGAAACATAATAGTAATAATGTATGTTACAACTATAATCTATGAAGTTATTCCTCAGATTAGAAAGCATTTCTCTCAAATATATATAATACCACAAGTTTTTATATTAATGAATATAAGTGTTCACTTTAAATTAGCTTATCTATTTCCAGAATTATGTTCTATATATTCCTCTGATCTAGGAATTCCACTTTAAGTAATATAGAAATAAAGAAATGTGCTACAATTTACTTCATAGAATTTTGTGACAATAATAGGAAACAAACGGCTAACAGTGGAACACTGATCAAGTAAATTAAAGAATATTTATATTATGTATAGCCATTAAAACGTACAGAAAAAGTTTTAAAAAATCAAGTTACAGCGGGGTGTGGTGGCACACATCTGTAATCCCAATACTTTGGGAGTCTGAGCCAAGATCGCAAGTTCAAGTCCTGCTTGGGCAATTTAGTAATTCAGCAAGACCCTGTCTCAAGAAATAAAAAGGGGCTAGAGATATAGTTCTCTGGTAGAATACTTCTGGGTTTGATCCCTAGTACCACCAAAAGAAGAACAAGACCAAAACAAAAACAAAAACAAAAAGACAGAGATCACAAAGCAGAAGCAGTGTGCATGCCTATAATGTCAGCAATGTAAGAGGGTGAGACATGAAGACCACAGATTCAAACCCAGCCTGGCCCATTGAGAGACTCAGCCAAATCCTGTGTCAACAACAACAAACAGGTCAATGTATAATTAATTTGGAAAAATAAACTAACCTAATTAAATTTAAAAGACAGGAAAGAATAGATAGAAAAAACTAGAGGAGTAATGCAATGCCCCCAAATCTAACCACTAGAATGAAAGAGGAAACCATAAAAAAAGAAAAATGTTTTCCAAACAAAAGGACATAAGTCTCCATATTGAAAGGATCCAGTGAGAGACCATCACAATGAATACAGCAGTTGCCTTATCAAGGGGCACCACTGAGAAATTTTAGAACACCAAAGATAGTGACGGACAACAGGAAGTCTCTCCCAGGCTGAACTACCAATCAAGTAGAATAAAAATATTTTCAGGCTAGCACTGTGACATTTAATTCCTAAGCACCTTCCTCTGGAGGCAGCAAAAAGATGTAATTAAGCTATTAGGGCAAATTTAGAGAAAGGGATGTAATTCAGGAAATAGAGATGCAACACAGAAGTGAGGTGAAGGGAATTCCCAGTAGGGTGACAAGGGAAAAAATGGCAGGGTAGAAGAGGCAGATGTGACTGGGATTATCTGATGGATTTAACTGTAGAAGATTGTACTGAGGGGCTGGGGGTTTAGCTCAGTGGTGAGCGCTTGCCTAGCAAGTGCAAGGCCCTGCGTTCCATCCCTACCACTCCACACCCCGCCCCCACAAATTGTACTGAGAACTAGCAGAGGGTATGAAGAGAAAACCAAGCAATAGACAGTAAAAATGATTGGTAACTCCAAGATAAATTTCTGTAACACAGGTAATTATTGAGAGGTCACTGGAACAGATAAAAGCAACTAGTTGATTTTTGTCAGCACTCAAAATTATAACTAATTTTGGAATTGCCATCTTTTACACTTATGTAAATTCTGAGGAGTGTTTTCAATTACTTGCAGCTAAGATATCCAAATACAATTTGATCACGTTTCAGAAGAGGAATAAACTGAATGAACTGGACCAAGAATTTGGAATTTATGATGAAGACGAGAGAAATTCCATTTATTAGCCATGTAACTTTCAACAAGTTATTTAAGGTCTCCGTTCCTTAATTTCCTCATCTGTAAAGTGAAGATAATTATATGGTTGTGAGGATCAAATGTAGAAGAAACACGTACCTAAATGCACTGTAGTATCTAGATTAGAGCCTAGAATAGGAAAAAAAAAAGACACTATGGAGGAAAAAAAGGTAGAATCAAAACCTGTAGTTACCATTATCAATGTCTTAATTTTGAAAAATATGTCATTATGTTAGATATAAGGGGTAGTTGAGTGAACGATATATAGGAATTCTCTGTACTATCTTTGTAATGTTTCTTTTTCACATTAATAATTTTTTAAAATTTATTTTTATTAGTACATGTTTGTAGTACATAATGTTTACATTCCTTGTGGGGAGTTGGTACATGCACATTACACATCTTAATTTCTTTTTTCATCCCCTTTCTCTCTCCTCCCACCTCCTCCCTCCATCTCTTGATCCCCTTCCCATTTGAGAACTTTCTAAAATAAAAAGGGACTTTACTCCTATTTCTCACCAGACAAAATGGATCCTCAATCTAATAGATAAAATGGTTTTCAACTCAATGAAAACACTGTACTTCTATTTTTTAATATTTTGTGATACTAGGAATTAAACCCAGAAGTTCTCCTCCACTGAGCTACATCTCTAACACCTTTTTAAAATTTTTTTGAGACAAGGTCTGGCTAAGTCCTCATGTGGGACCTGAATTTCCAACCTGCTTGCCTCAGACTCTCAAAGTGCTGGGGTCACAGGCATAAACTTTGTACTTCAAAGACCATCATTAAGAGCCGATTATGGTGGTGCATGCCCATAATCCCAGCGCTCAAGAGGCCGAGGCAGGAAGTTCCCCACAAGTTCGAGGCCAGCCTCGGCTACATGGTGAGTTCCAGGTCAGCCTGAATTACATGAGAAGCTGTTAAAAAAAAAAAAATCATTAAGAAGGCAAAAAGATAATTAAAAGAATAAGAAAAATTTTGTAAGTTATGTCCGATAAGGAATTTGTATGCCAAAAAACCCCACAACAAAACACAACATTTATGTGGAAATACAGGCAAAATACAGAACTGGAGCACAGAAGAGCAATCAAGTCAGAAGGGACAAAAGAAAAAGAAGAGACATGCAAATTAATAATGATTTACTGAAAGGCCTGTACTGGTTCAAGGGAATTAAAAGGTACAATCTCGATCTTTTCAAAGGAATTCAGCTAGGAATAGTAGCTGATATTGACTGAGCACGTACTATGTGCCAAGTCCTTCGGGCTGCGCTGCATGTATTGTCTCCATTCTCACCAAAGAACAGTTTGGTGGCGAACAAGAAACTTCTCCAATTTTGACCCACAAATAAACAATTCTATTTTAGAGAAATTAGTGAAGCAAATGAAAGGTTGTGGGATCCGTTTAAAATAGTTACAGTGTCAGGGGCCGTGAGCCAGACCAAACAGCACAGCTTCCCACGCACCCCACTCGGCCTGTGATTACTCAAATCCCAGCCCTGGCCGGGGGAACTGCCCGCTAAGAACATCCCTGCAAAACGCAGGACTGAAAAGACAGTTTGCCAGGAAAAGGTGGAGCCGGTCCTGGCTTTAGCCATTGACTTGACTAAGAGTTACCTGGGAGGAAGTGCATGGAATTTTTCTTTATATTTATAAATTTTTGCTTAACAGCACAGCTCCCCACTCTGGTCTTCCACCACCTACCCTGGCAGTTTGCTTTTCCGGCTCAGGGAGGCCGATGGTGGGTAGGGAGAGGGATGTGGCTCAGGTTCCTTCAGGCTGAGCTGCCTGAGCCTGACTGTAAGTTTAACTGGGAAAAACGAGTCTGCAGAGACGTACATTTATTCAGGCGCCACAAGTTTTAATACTTTCTTTTTGTAAACGGTGTGTGGTAGTATTAACCCGTGCTCCAGCAAACAGCACAGGGCAGAAGCTGGACTTTGAGACAAAAGAAACAGAAGGGAGGATGCAGATGAATGGGGGAAAAGATGTTCTCTCTTCTGCGCATGAGAAGACTCTTGCCTGGTCTGGGTTAGGCAGGTCCAGACACACTGTGCCTTGAGAGAAGCAGCGCAGCCAGCCCCAGGAGCACCCTGCCCGGGACTGTGCAGAAGAGCAGAGAGGACGCGGCACCGGGAGCCTCTGCAGGAGCGGGGGAGCGCCTGGTGGGGCCGGAGAGGAGGCCCCAGGCAGCGCCCACACGGGCTGCCCTGTTCTGGTTGGAGGTGGGGGCTGTGCGCGATGGCTGTCTGCCCCGTTCCGAAGCAGAGGCGGGGAACAGTTAGAACTCCAGGTGCATCTCAACTGCCACAGCACCTCTCGGGCTTGGAGTCTCTCATGTGTACAACATGCACTTCCTTTCAAAAAAAAAAAAAAATCAGAGAAACATCTTTAAAGTCAACTAGCATCTTTCCACCGCACCCGGCTCTCCCGTTACTGAGGATGGCCTCAGAGAAAACCCTCTGCAGCCTCCGAGTGCCGCCCAGCAGTCAGGAGTGAGGACATGGCAGCTCTCCAATCTCGCTGTGGACACAGTAGGAGCTACTTTCTGTTGGTTCAGCAGGACTTAAAAAACATTCTATGGGGGTTGGGATTTAGTTCAGTGGTAGAGCACTTGGCTAGCAAGCGCCAAGACCGTGAGTTCGATCCCCAGCACCCCTACAAAAGGTTCTGTGGGCCCGCCCCTCCCCTCAACAGTTTAAAATGCTTCATTCCCACTCTTGGCAAAATCTAGAGTGCAGTAGAGATACAGCCATAGACCCAATCAGGTGACATTACCACGTACCTATGTGAGGTCAAGCCCCTCTCCCTCGCTGGATGCGCTCTCCAAACTCCTGGGTTACTGCGGCTGTACCTTTCTCTCTCAGTCCATCTGTGTAGACAGGCGCTGGTGTGTGCCTCCAACCACAAGCAGCGTTCAGTGATTAGAGGGCTCTAGAACTAGGCTGGGAATTCTGGGTTTTCCGCTAACATTTGTATTTCACAGGTGTTCCTCTCATTTTAATAGTGGAGAAACTGAGGTAAAGCCAACTATTCAATTATTCAATGAATATTTGTTGAGAGCCAAGGCACTGTTTTGAATGCTGGGGCTAGGGAAGAAAAATCTCTGCTCTCATAAAGCTTGCATTCTAGTGTGAAGAGACACACAATAAATAAAGGAAGATGTAAAATGTAAAGAATGCCAAGCAGTGATTCGAACTGGGGAGAAAAGTAAAGCTGGGAAGAGGCCAGCACACATTTATTCATTCATTTGGACAGGGTCTTGCTATGTAGTTCAGATTGGCCTCAAACTTGGGGTGATCCGCAGGCCTTGGCCTCCCGAGTGCCAGGATTACAGGTATGCGCCACCACGCCAGGCTGTGAGGAGAGGCTTTTCTCAAAGGGTCAGAAAAGACCCTGCAGGTGAGAGACCTGAAGGAGGTAGACACCCAGCCGTGTGGAATGTGGCAGACCATGTCCCGATGGGCGCTGGGGTCTGGTGCACACAAGGACGGCAAGGAGGCCATAGAGTTCTGAGACGTGTACAGGTTTAATCACCTCCAAGGTCGAGTCCCAGTTTAGTGCCAAAAGGCTACAAGTAAACATATTTTTAAATTTTATAGGCACTGCAAATGCTCGTTTTACCTTTTTTCTTTCTCTAATTATCATTAATTGAATAATTTATAAGCTAAGTTTTTAAAAAGGTGTAGTATTTTTAACGCTAATAATTTTTAAGTGTACAATTCAGTGGTAATCAAGTACATTCAATTTTTGCAATCATCATTACTATACAATCACAGAACTTTTTTTTTTTTTTTTTGGTCATTTCAAAGGGCAGTTCTGTACCCATTAAATAACTCCCTCTCCTCACCTCCACCCCCTGGTGAATGGGTAGGTACTCCGTCTCCATGAATTTGCTTATTCTAGGTATCTCCTATAAGTAGAATCATATTGTCTGGTTTACTTCATTTAGCATAATGCATTCAAGATTCATTCATATGGTACCATGCATCAGAACTTCATTTTCTTTTACAGCTAGTATTTCCTTGTATTTATCCACTACATTTACCCGTCCACCTGTTGATGAACATATGACTTGTTTCTGCCTTTTGGATCTTGTGAATAATGCTGCTATGAACATTGGTTTGTAAATACTGAGTCCTGGCTTTAAGTATGTATCTAGAGTTCCTGGATCATATGGTAATGTCATGTTTAATTTTTTTGAGGAAACACCAAACTTTTCCATTTTGGATATACCATATTTTCAGTCTTAGCAGCAATTCACAAGGTTCTGATTTTCCAGATCCTTGTCAATCTTTATCTTTTTTCTTTTTTTTTTGGATAGAAGTTTTACTATGTTGCTCAAGCTGGTCTTGAATTCTGGGCTTAAACTCATGATCCTCTGGCTCACTGGGAATATAGGCACGTGCCACAGCACCTGGCTGTTTTCCTTTTGCAGTAGTTAATGTGTGTGAAATGGTACCTGTGATTCAGGTTTTATTTTCACTACTAGAAATAGAGTCAAATTTGTGCTGTACTTTCAATAGGTGTATGTATCTTTAAATTTGGCTCTAGTGACTACTTTTTGACCCAGCTTTAAACTTTTGGTTCTCAAGCGCAGGTAATTTTCACTCTCTGTCTTCCCTGTTGGTGATACCTGACAATATCTGGAGAACTGTCACAACTGAAGGACGGGGTGCCACTGGCATAGAGTGGGTAGAGGCCAGGGGTGCTGCAAAAGATCTTACAATGTATGGGGTAGCTTCCTGCAACAAGAATTGTTTAGCTGCAAATAGTGCTACTAACAGTGTCAAGCTGGGGAAATCCTGGACTATGCAGCTATCTTGTCATATTTCACGTATCTTCATAAAGTACTTCAAATCCTTTTGGGCACAGAGCAGAATATAGAGTGAACTATTGTTCCTTTTTTTCTTTTTTTTAAGATGGTCTTGCTACACAGTTCAGGCTGGCCTTGAAATCACAGCAAGCCTCCTGCTTCAGCCTCCCAAGTGCTGGGATTACAATTAGAGGCCGGTGCCACCACAACCAGTGAACTACTGTTTCTGAACTAAACGATACTAACATTGTGATATAGTTGCAGAGGCACGATTTTCATAGTGGCCCCCATATGCGTATTCAAAGCATTCATACTTGAATGTATTTATCGAATTGTTAATTTAACAACAAAGTACTATAGGAGATAAAAATATTGCCACTGATATTTTCAAAAAGTTACTATGTAAAAAAGAGTTACTATGTTCTGGAAGAAAACAAATCCCGACATCTGGTCTTACCTGAAGTTGAAAAATATTTACCAAATGCCAGTGGTGTTCCAGAGTCCGGGGTGGGGGTGGGGAGGCAAGTAGGGGGATTAGTCCTTGCCCTTACACTGCACAGACTTCACTAGGACAAATCTGACAGGCCAAACATTCTTTAACAGTGTTTTGAAGTCCTTCCCCCTTTTAAAGTTGAAGAGTTTAAGGAATCAAATTTTTATAAAATGGAAAACTTTAATTGTTTAAAGCAAAGGCACAAGTAAACATTTCAGGTTATCATACAATGTTATAATAAAAAACCCCAACAGTAAAATGAAATACATCATAACTTTGCATCTCTGTAGTACACTTGAATATATTATTCTAGCATCTCTTCTTTGAAGTGAAAAGAAGGGATGTGTGGATCAATGGATGTGATATAAAAATGGATTATAAATAGCATTAACTCTACTTTTAACTAGAAATTTTAATTTCTACAATTTCAGTAGAATTAAATGAAAATGAATTATTTTAAAAACAAAATTTTGTTAATGCAGAGCAGCAAAACTTTAAAGCTAAAACTCATTGTTTTAATAAGTACATCACTGATTTCACAAAATGTTAGCTGTCAATGTCTGGTACAATAGTCAAGCTCATCATGAAAGAATTTTACCAAAACAATTCATATGCTTATTTTACTTTAAATATGAATATTACAGTGTACTATGTAAATGATAAATTATGGACCAAATGATTATGATGTCAGAAATAATATACTTCAAAATGTCTAGACCTTATTTTCAATCAAAGGCACTATCTGGAGAGTAACAAGCTGCATCATGTTCAGAGCTGAGGAAATGTAACTGGCCAGTTACTTGGAATTTAATGTCTTAGTCAGTAAACGCTGAGTAGCTACTACTTAAAAAAAAAAAGTATAAATTGTGTAAAGTTGTACCTTTGATCCTTTTCCCAAGAAATAATAGTTTGTCGTTAGTTTTTAAAAAGTCTGTTGAAGTGTTTTCTTGAATACTCTGTTTCATTACTTCAATGCAATTTCCACTTAATCAGATCACTTTGGCCTCTATTCTCAGTGTATCAAGCCAGGGTGGCAATGACGCCAGGAAGTAAAGTATCCCAAGGGAACAAGTTTTTCTTTTTTGGGGGGAGGTGTGTGTGTGTGTGCTGGGGATCAAACTCAGGGCCTTTGCTTTACCACTGAGCTAAATCCCCAACCCTTGGAACAAGTTTTTCTACTGTGAATCATTTTATTCACTTTTCTCCCTTAATATTTTTCAATGCTAAGTATTTAGGTGAATGACATTTAAATGAAACCAAAAAAATCAGAGATTAAAATCTATCAGGAGAACATTAATCCAATGCCCCAAGTCTTGAATAACACAGATTAACTTGAACGAAATGCAATCAAATCATGGCATATTATCCTGTTGTATCCTAAAGGTCAGGAAGAACTACCATCTTCTAAAGTGTATTTTGAAATGTGGTCTCACTATGTTACCCAGGGTAGTCTTGAATCCTGGGACTCAAGTGACATTCCTGCCTCAGCCTCCCAACAGCTGGGAAAAAGGCACATGGCACTGTGCCCAGCTTAAATCAAAGAGCTTGAATAAGAGGTGTTGTTTCTAGTTTTTCATTGTCCAAATTGTAAGAATATCAACAAATTAAGGTTTACTTACCACGATTCTTTTAATACTCAATTCCTAACTAGAAAGAGTACTCAGGAAATTCTCTATGCATATCTTTTAAAATTTATAATTCAAATGATTCTAGAAATACATTCTTAAAGTTAACATTTACTTGCTGAAGCACATCCTCAAGATCAAGGATTCACTTTTTGAAGAACAGTGTCAAGATTCTAGGAATTCATTCCTTTCTCCTCCAAATGCAGAGATATCCAAGATTTTTTTCATAGACTCAAAGACTTTGTCATATAAAATAGGTGGGCTAGGTATGCAGGTCAAAGATAGAGTGCCTTCTTAGCATGCACAAGGCCCTGGGTTCAATCTCCAACACCATAAAATGAAGAACAAAGAAGCTGCACATAAAACAGTTGGTGCATTTTCTATTTTGAATTGTTCTGCAGTGTACAATCCATGAGGAAATTTTAAGATTTCCAATCATCAGCTCAATAGTAAGCAAATGACTTGATCTTCTATTAAGCTCAACTAAAGTAGTAAAAATAACATTTTGGAATATCTAGATCAAAGGAGAGTAAAAACTTCTGTCAAGGGCCAGAGAGTAAATATTTATGCTATGTGAACTATATGGTCTCCATTGGAACTACTCAACTCTGCCATTAGAGTATAAAATCAGCCGTAACATAGGTAAGCAGATAAGGATATGTGTTCCACTAAAATTTTAAGGACACTGAAATTAGAATTTTCATATAATTTTTATGTGTCACAAAATATAATTCTTTGGAAATTTTCTAAACTATTTAAAAAAGTAAAAGCATGAGGCAGACTGGAATTACCCTTGGGCTACAGTTTACAGATTCCTGTCTAGATTGCTCAGATTTATTATCATTTATTTACTTATTGCAGTGCTAAGATCAAACTCAGGGTCTTGTATATGACAGACAAGTGCTCTACCACCCTGTTACATCTCCAGCCCCATTCAGATTTCTTGATGTAGGGATCAAGGCACTAATAGGGCCAGGAGTCATTTTACTTCACTTGGGCACTGACAGTCTTCTAGGCTGACAGTAAAGAACGTCAAGGGAGAATCCCAAAAGCACTATGGTTCTAGAAAATACTGTTAATTCTAGCAGTTTCTATACTCGTAAACTGTGTAGAGCTCATGAGTGCAGATATTCAGGAAATTTTTTTTTTTTAGTGCTGACGATCGAACTCAGGGCCTTGTGCTTGCAAGGCAAGCACTCTAACCACTGAGCTAAATCCCCAGCCCCAGGAAATATATTTAAATCAAATTTATTTAAGTCATATTGTCAGAAGAGCAGGGAATTGACAAATTTACTAGCTGGACCTTTTAAAAAGCTTTGGTGTCGGAGAGATCTGGATTAAAATCTTGGCTCTGCTAATTACTACCCTGTCAGCACAGGTAAATTACTTAACCAGTAGAATTCAACCACTATAATTTAAACACTGAAGGCATGTTTTCAATTTCATTTATCAGGCAGACAAATAGCTACAAAGGCTTTGCTGGAATAACAATCCACATTGCAGCATAAGGCTGAACTTCTGGTTTTAGGTAGACAACGACTTTTGTTTCTTCCACTCCATTCTATCATAATTATTTCATGCATGTTGTCACATACATAATACTCTGCAAAAACTAACTTTCTTTCTTTTCTTTCTTTATTGGTTCTGGGGATGAAACTCAGGGCCTTGAACTTGCTAGGCAAGCACTCTACCACTGAGCTAAATCCCCAACCCTCAAAACTACTTTCTTACAAACTGAATTTCCTCTTATTGTCTATGGCTGTTCTTTTCAGAAGCTGCTAATGAAAATGAGAGTGGAAAGTATCCAGTCAATACATTCCTTTTGTCTTTCCATAGGGTGAGTATAATTGGTTGTTCCACCAATTTATCAATAACAGGCATTTACTTTTATCCAAGAAAAAAAGTCTAAATGATACAAAAGAATTTAAAAGGATTCTTATGGCTTTATCTATTGATAGAAACTAGACAATCTGAACATAATGTTCATAGATTATTTGCAGATATAATTGCTGTGCATCTTGGACCTTAGCCCATTGTTTAAATTGTATTAAGTAGAATATTAGCACTAATTATGTGCTATAACCTCTTTAATAATGAAAAATGTATTAGTTACATACACATGAAATAAGATATCACCAATAGTGTTTTTGAACAGGTTATGAATCTGGTAGTATTGAATGCTAAGTGAAATATTAAAGCTATTAAAATATTAGTGTCTGATTTTTTAGTTTTTTTAACCTATTATTTACAGACATCCTGTTAGAATGCTGAAAGCAGTCATTTTGCAACTTATATGTTCTTCATACAAACTGATGTCCAATGTTGGGTGGTGATTTATAAATATGTACAAATAATATATTTGCAGTTAACCTATTACTCTGACCAGTAACCAACACATGGAAGCATTAGACAAACGTAAGAATTACACATTAAAACAAAATACTCAGAACAGGTAAGTTGTGTTTATAAAATTATACAGAAAAAAAACTTTGCGTTTGAGAACCTTAAGTAGCCCACTAATAAAATAGTAATTTTAGTGAAAAAATATCCCCCAAACACAAAAAAAAAAAGAAAATTAGATATCTATCTTGGTCAAATGTCTGTAGACTGCTTCCTTGAAAACCAATAGACAGACATAAATACACAACTTGTTCACAGAGCATAAAATATTGCACAAGAGTAGTTTGTCTAGAGAAAATTAAATTTTCCATAGTTTTGAACTTCAAAATGGCTCCTATGTTTAGATATAGTTGTATTTTATAAACAAGAAATATTTATATTCAGTAATACTGTTAGAACCTTATTTTACCCATTAACCATATTCCAGTCTACTTTCTGGCAATGGAAAATCAGTGGTGAAGATTTGGCAAAGATAAAAGGCAGGTAAGACTGTAAAACATAATATATGTACATATGAAACAGGTATGTTCCAAAAATCCCTAATCATATGATGACTGATCCCTTAAAGAAATTCACAGTCTAGGTCACAGTGATGGTCAGACAGTGGTTGAATACGACTCTCTCTGTGGGGGCCGCTCCTTTGAAACCGTTCGATCGCTCTCTAGGGCCTGCAGCACACTGTCTTCTGTTTCGCTCTCACTACCATCTGCCACAGTGGGGTCCAAAGACATTGGGACAGAACTTCTGTGCAAAGGAAAACCAATGCCACTTTCCTGTACGGAATTATCTATAAAATCTTCATCAGAGGAATGGAATGAGTCATCATCTCCTATTAAATGGTTGACAATGTGGATTCCATCAAAAGGAGGTTGGTCTGAGAAGCCCCTCTGGCCTTTTAGGCACCTGAGCTGTAAAAACAAAATCCAAGTTAAGATACTCATATCGAGAAAATATGCATACACAGCAAGAAAGCATTTTACAGTTAAAAAAGAAGGTATCTTGATCTGTTTCTGCTTTACAGGTGTAATTTTTGAGTGCTCTCTATGTGTTCTAAAATGGGCACATAACTTCATTTAACTGAATTATCACACAGTCCTACGCAGTAGATTTAATTATTCTCATCCTATACATTAGGAAATAGAGAGTTGGGTAATTTACTAAGGTCCAACAACTAATAGCAGAGTTCATATTCGAACTAAACCTTCACTATTCTAGAGAAAATATAATGGACTCCATGTACTCATTCATGATTTTCAACAACTAAAACTTCATAGACAATTTGGACACATTATACCCCTCTTCTTGAGGTAAATCCCAGCTTACTTGTAAATACTTCAATTGTATTTCTAGAAGATATAAACTTCAAGATCATAGTCTATCACATACACTATTTTGAGAGCATGTCTGTAATTCTATAAATGACAACAATGATTCACAAATCATTAAAGTTCGCTGTGTCTCCATTCTGCTATAGTACCTCGCCACATCACTATCACTTGTAGAAACACTTCTTCCCACTGATGGTGTTTCTTGCTGTGTGGTGGGAATACCAGTCATGGAAACACTTCTGCCTTTTCTAACCCCTCTTCCCCAGGGAGGAGTGACTTCTTTCACTAGAGAGGAGCAGAGAGGAACAGCATGCACTAATTAGCTCTTTGCCCTCTACTGCTTTCTCGGGAATCAGACTGTTCACAGGGACAGACCTTCTTGTTGGTAGAGCCAAGGAGGTCAAATGCTACCTATAGTTACTGGGGAGGAAGGTTCCTCACTAATTCTAGAGTTCCCTACTGGAAAATTGTTGCCTCATTTAAATTTAAACCACACTCTCCAAAAGCAGTTTTATCAGGATTAAAGGTGATTTCTTTTCATCATCTGCCACACTTGCCTAAATGACTTCAAATCCCCAAACTCACCATGGATAACATTACTTGCACTAACATATAATTAAGACACCAGTCCTGTCCTCCAGAGTTTGTTTTAAACATAAACTTTAATATTGGTATTCTTTCACTTGTTTCATTTTTCTAAACACCAGGAATTTTCTCCTCCAATACATCAGAATACAAGAAAAAAAAAACCCTAAAATAGTAATTAATTACCAAACATCTTGACTATTAAAGATCTTACTATCCTTTTACACTTATCCTTACTATCAACCCTCATCCTTGTTTCTCAAGGACAAATTCCTAGTCACTATCTTTCAAATCTTGAGATAAAAGCGATGTGAAATACTCAGGAAATGTTACATACACTTTCAAAACTAACGGTTCTGAAAGTAAAGACATTACAGTCTTGTCATAATACCTCCCAGCTTTCCTGACAAACTTCCAGGAAGAAGTGAAGAAACCTCACTATTTCCTTGCTTGCATGTGACAGGGAAACATGAGAGATACTGGGGCTCAGTGCAGTGATGTCTGACCCAGGTAGACCTTCAACTATAAAGAAATGCCCCTGCCCCAACCAACAGAATAGAATTATAGTGATGCACAATGGATTTTGTGTGTGTGTGTGTGTGTGTGATGCTGGGGATCAAACTCAGGGCCTTGTGCTTGCTAGGCAAGCGTTCTACTACTTGAGCTAAATCCACAACCCCTTGCACAATAGATTTTAAATAATACCTTTCTCCCTGGCAGAACAGAAGGGATCTAAACGTAGCAGAATCTTTAGGAAAAAGGCACAGAGCACCAAAAGACCTCCTTGAGGTTGTGATACCCCACTGTATTCCTGTAACTGCTATGTTCTGATGCAACATCCTATCACCATATTGCAACACATGATTTATAGCTCTGAGTGTTAAATTAAGTCAGTTAATCTCTTCCTTTCTCTTTTTTCCCCTAGATGCTTTGAAGAAATATTATGGAACATGTGCCTTTCTTCTTCCTGGCTGTTGTAGAAGAGGAGTGTGGCAAAAGAACCACAACTTCCCAATTGTTTGGAAAGCTGTGGCTTTCCTATGCTCTAACAAAATGTATTGCAATTAAAACACTGGAGCCTCTTATCAGATGTAATTATAGGAAATTAATTATAGGTTAAGGGATCTTTTCCTCAACCTTAAAGAACACTATTAATGCCTCTTTATTTGAGAACTGTTAATATGGCAAAGGGAGAGGAACTTTTTGGAGGAAGGAAGAAAAAGGTGAAGGTAAGGGACTATCGGGCAAAATCAAAGCTATTTCTTAGTCATTCTTTGGACTTAGAAGTGTGCACACTGGCTCTAAGGAAGGAGGAGGCCAATGCAGGACTCAGAAGAGGGTATTTCGGCTGAGAATTCAGGCTCTTGGGTATGGTCTGCAAAGGGTGGCATGGGCTTTGCACAGGCACATCTGGGAGAGCTTATCTTGTGGGCTGGCTTAGCTGGAAGAAGGCCATAGCTAGACCCTCCAAAATGCAGGAGTACCAGCTGCCTACATGAAAGTGCTATACTGCTGGATGTGGTGGCCGACACCTATAATCCCGGCACTCAAGAGGCCAATAAGTTCAAGGGCAGACAGGGCTACATAGCGAATCCAAGCCCAGCCTGGACTACATAGCAAGAACTTGTCAGAAAAAAAAAAAAAAAAAAAAGCTAGACTGTTTATCTTGATTACTAAACTTTCAGGAGCTAATAATATTTAAAAGCTGACAACTGATCTTGCCAATCTTCCCGATCTCCTTCCTTCTGAACAAATAAAACTTGCGTATTATTATGGATAGCAAAGTTAGATTTGCATATTTTAAAATATAATCCACTGATCATCTGCATCAGCAGAACTGAAGACAATTGTTAAAAATGTAAATTCCTTCCCCAATCTAAGGAATCAGAGTCCTGGAAGTAAAATCTCAGAATCTGGAGATTCTGATACACTCTAAAATTTGAGAATCATGTGGAAGTGGAAGTGCATCTTTGTCTAGAATCTTCATCTTTGTGTAGCATGCATGAGGTCCTGGGGTGAATCTTGCACAGGAGCAGGGACAGGGATTCAAGCCATTAAGGAGTCGATTTAATTGAAATGGAACTCTTAACTGTGCAGGACAAAAGTGCTTCTGAATGATGAACATCTGTCTCGCGTGTGTCTGATACACGCGAATGGATACCGTCTTTCCAGTTCTACAGCCGAGCTATTCTGGACCAACTTCATTTCCTGAAGGTGAACAGGAGGAACACTTTGCTAAAAAGAGTTTTTTCCTGGAACTTTCTCCTTCTGGTATAAACACAAGGTTTAGCAATGTGTATGTTATTAAAAAAAAAAAAAAAAGCTGAATTTTTGTTTGGTTTTGCTGAACTCTCCTTTGGGTCAACCAGGGGATCAGGAATCTGATAAAAGCCACTGACTCTGTCTTGAAAAGTATACATATTTAATTTAGCATACTCTTTTGAGGCCCATTGTTCTTCCTAGTGTTCAGATAAATAATATAGGAATATCTTCATGATATTTAGCAAAAACAGAAATTATTTGTGAAATGCCAGCAGTAAATTCGTATTATTGAAAAGAAAAAAAAGCATTGTGTTTCCCAGTGAAATCAGACATAGGTTTTTTTGTTTTTGTTTGGTTTTTTGAGACAGAGTCTCGCTCTGTAGTCCAGGAGGGCCTTGAACTCACTGTGTAGCCCACGCTAGTCTTGAACTCACCATGACCCTCCTGCCTCCGTCATGGCCCCAGACATAGGTTTCACAGTCACTGATATGACTGGATGTACTTTTGAGATTCACCAAGGAAACAGAGGCACTGGGACTCTCTGGAATTGCAAGTAAAGGGACTCTTCTCTGAAGAGAATCACTGGGGCAATCCCAAAAGAGGGCTTCAGCAAAATCACCCTATAACGAAGGTCAGAGTAAGTCCTACTCAAGGATTCAGAATTTCCTGTCAGGTTTTCACTTCTGCACTCTTAAAGCTTGAGTAGAGTGTCAAATGTTTCCAGAGATTTGAGGACAGCATCTAAGAGAAGCCAGGAAAAAAGCCAACAAAGTGGAAACAGACTATTTAGGGAGAAAAAAACCAATTTCCCATGAAGACATACCTATATAAAAAGAAACTGCAGAATAACTCCCAAAAATGGTCTTCATTATACTTTTTACTTTGTGTACTTACCACATAAACATTTCAACTTAAAATAACTTAGAAAGTAAAGTAATTCCATAATCCATTATCTTGAGATAATCCACTAACATTTTAACATAACTTTCAACATTACATTTTCCTAATTCTATATACTTTTCAAAAAACAATATTAGGTTATGTAACAGTTTTCCAAAAAACCTTTCAGTTTTGCCAAAAATACACTATGGTCACTATATCTACGAACAGTTTTACAACCTGACTTTTCATTACTAATGCATCACAAACATTTTTCAGTATCATAATCTTTTAATAGTTGCCTAGTGTCATTCAGGAATGCATCACTGCCAGCTTAACCAGCCCTCTTGCTGGGAGACTTAGGTTCCATTCTCCTTGTTATACACAGCACTACCATGAAAGTTTCTCAAAAGAGCTCTGCAGAGTTGCTCTACTATGCCTTCCACATAAATAGCCAGAAGAATAAAATACAGCACAAGGTTTTCAACATTCTTAAGAACTCTGAATTCTGTTTAATCTATCCTTCAGAAAGGTGGTAAGAATTCACACCCTCAGCAACATTGCATGTAAGGTTCTGGTTCCCTACAACTTTGTCCCACTTTGACTTTTTTTCTTCTTCCACTTTTGGAAATTAGGTAAGTAAAAAGTTTTAGATTTTATTATGAAAGACTTAAAATACAAGGAATAAATTTAGTGAACTCCTATGTTGCCATCATCTATCTGCAACAATCATCAAATTATGACCACTTTTGTTTCAATATAACAATATACCCCCAAGCCTGAATTCTTATATCCTCAGCTTCAAAAAAGATATTTAAAAAAATAACTTTTGCCTGTTGAACTGTAATGTTTTAAACAAGCTATATTATATAATCTAATTCTGCCTTTCAGATTCTTTTATCCTCAAACATAGGTATGTAAAATTAGTAGAAACAAGCTTATTTTACCAAAACCATTGTTTCCTTTTAATGACTGCCTTCTAGGTTTTTAACATTTACCAATAATTTATTTCAGGTATTAAGTTACATTTATATATTTTCCAAACAACACTAGCTAAAAGAGTCACAACTACCAGAGAGATGATCTTGCTAACAAGTCAACTCAGCAAGTCTCTTCAGAATCCTTACTTGTATGAGAATGTAATTGAGGGTAAAATTACCCTTCTGACTTCTTCCAATACTTTGAGCAAGATCCTGCTCCTTTTTGAATGACTGAGTCTGTTCCAATTACTCTTTCTAGTTAGAAAGTATCACATGCTCTCACATATCTGAAAAATATCTTTAGGCAGATGAAGCATATGTTTAAGTATGGAGGGCAGAGGGCATGGCAGGTCTGAGGAACGGTTAGGCAGCTTTAATACTAGGGTGCTCTGAAGGCCCCCTTTTGTGAGTATTTTTAGTTGTGCTGTGTGGCTGCCCCAATGTCCTAAATCAATTCATGACCTTTCGTGGTCATTTTGACATTGGGGAAGAGCGAGGAGTTGCACGGTGCCAGATCCAGTGGATAAGGTGGATGAGGACACATTATAATGCTTTTTATGAGCCTGACTTTCCCCTGGATGGCAACAGACAGCAGCATTCACTGTATTTTTGATCATACCTCATAAAGACACTCAACAAGGACTTCCAGAACTGCTTCAGAAAGTGGCAAGAAAGGTAAGTGTGTTTGAAGCAAGTGAAATTCTTTTGAGGGAGATCAATGGCAATACATCTTTTACTGTGATAATTTTTTTAAACGTTCACTGTATACTGTGACCACCCTTGTACAGCACTGAATTTTCAGCTATCCAATTATGTTAGTGAAGATGTGGAATAGTGCACATTGTTGGTGAGAATGCGTCAGTACATGTAGTCTGGAAAATGGTTCAGCACTATCTTCCTAGTTGAACACGCATATATCCTATACTAGAAAAATCATGTATGAGGTATGATCAAAATATACAGTGAGTACTTAAATGTCAAAGTTAGTATAGTAAAAGACGTTAGTGCCATTAAATCCCCTCAAAATACTCCCATTTACTTCAAACACACTTATCTCATCACTCCTGTCACTTTCTTCACTAGATCTGGCACCATGTGACTTCTGGCTCTTCCCTAGTCAAAATGACCAAGAAAAGTAAACATTTTGAATTGATTTAGGACGTTAAGGCAGCCATGACAGCACAACTAAAGACACGAAAGAGGGCTTCCAGAACTGCTTCAAAGAGTGACAAGAATAGTGGGATGATAAGTGTGTTCAAAGCAAGGGGGAGTATTATGAGGGGGATTCATGGCAATGTGTCTTTTACTATAATCAATTTAAAAATAAACATTCACTGTATTTTTTGATTACAACTCATGTTTCAGTTTGCTTGAGACAGTCCAAGAGTAGGCTACTGTCAGAGAATTATTATTATTATTATTATTATTTTGGGGGGTGCTGGGGATGGAACTCAGAGCTGTGTGCTTGCTAGGCAAGCGCTCTACCACTGAGCTAAATCCCCAACCCTAAGAATTATTATTAGTGTCCTGTTTTCATTCTCAAAAGTGTCCTGGTTAAGTGATAACAGTCACTAAGCAATTCAACTCCTAGGTATATGAACAACAGAAATAAGTACAGTGTATCAAAATATATCTACAAAATAATTCATAAATTTTACTCACAATAACCCCAATGGAAAAAAGTCAAATGTTTATAAATAACAGAATGAATGAACAATGGTGTATTCATACAATGAGATACTACTATAGAGTAATAAAAATGAACAGACTATTTCTGCATGGAACAGCATGACCAATTCTCGAAACAGGACAAACCCAAAATAATCTCAATCTATACCATTTTTAAAGTATGTATAAGACTTTAATTCAGACAGACCTAACTTGTGATGTCAGATGTCTGGACAATGAGGAGATGAAAAGAAGGTAAGCGGGAGGAATGACAGAGGGGATGCTGAAATTCTGGTAATGTTCTAGTTCTTGATCTGTATAGTAGTTAAATAAGCATGTTCATTTTTGTGATTACTCATTAGGCTGGAGAGTTAGCATTTATATTTTTCTGTATATATTTTATACTCTAGCAAAAACATCTACTAAAGAAAAGCCTAAGGAGAAAACCAGTGGAACACTGCTGAAAAGACATGCAACTGCTGTTCATTCCTGTACTAGTATTTCTAAATTTAACCTTTGGACATAGCCAAATGACCACTAAGTTATGTACTTAGACTCTAATATCTATCATAAAATTGCCCTTACTTAGATGGTAGGCCTTCAGCCTAACATGTTGCCAGTCTGTCTGTCTTTCCTCTTCATGTGGATCTATAAGCAAAATTTCTTGTTTTGGCTACTGTATGTAGCTCATTTTGATACTGTATGCAGTTCTGTATATTCATATTAACTCTGATTTTACTAGATTTTCACCTGAACAATGATTCTTTTAACTATTAGATTGAATCACACAATACTGCCATTTTTGTAATAAAAGTTAGAGTGCTATGATTACAGGAGTGTGCTACCACACTCAGCTATTCCTTTATTTTTTAAAGTTTGTTTTTTAATATTACTCTGATATAAAGCTAGTTAAAAATACTAGCATTTTATAAACTATTTTAATAATTTTATAGTATTTAGATAAAGCAACTGGCTAAACATTTTCTCTGGTATCATAGTTATTAACAGATAGGATTGAGAATATATTTATAGACAGCTTTTTTTCAAATCACTTGATTTATTTCTGGAGATAAATATTTAAAATAAGCACTCTCTGGAAAAATATAAAGTAACTGGTTGCTGTACATATATTCTATTAGTCCCTTGATTATAGGGATCATTTAAAAATCATTTTTGTAAGCTAGAATTTAATATTCTGACTTGCTAAGAGTAGGTTCATAAATGTTAGTGAACTACACTGAAAAAGTGGTAGGGCTGGGGGTTTAGCTCAGTGGTTAGAGACCTTGCCTAGCAAGTGCAAGGCCCTGAGTCTGATCACCGGCATCAAAAAAAAAAAAAAAAAGAAAAAAAAAAAAGAGGAAAAAGTGGTAGGATTCTTGAAAAATTCTCAGGACTGATTACTTCATCCTTTCCTATGCTGGAAGAGAATATTAATAAGTAGACAGATGAAAGTGCTAACATACAAGATCCAAATGATGTTAGTGGTTCTTACCTGATGTGGGCTGCTTCGTCATGTTATGCATTAAGAAACAGAGTAAAAAAATAAAAACATGTAGAATTTATTTAAATAATACTTAAGACATCTGACACACTCATAACTTAAAGAGCTAACAAAATCATAGCCTTGTGTTATCAACAAAGAGACTAGATTTTAGGATTTTTCTGAATGGTTTAAACAATGCTGGCTCAAAAAGCATTTAGTAATTTAGAAAAGGAAAGTGATAAGTTACTTAACTTACAAAGAATAAATGCTGTATAGTTAATAAGAAAACAGGAAACTGTTATGTTCATAGTCTGATGAATGTAGGTTTTGACAGGAAACAGCAAAGTATCTCACTGTATGATAGTAAAAATTTAACACTGAAATATACTATTAACCACTATAGCTATTTCACATAGAAATTATCACTGAAATTTAATGCACAGAGGACCTGCAGGGATGAATATGGTGAATCTCCAAAAACAATAATCACAACTGATATGTAAAGATTGAAAAAATTTTTCACCAGTGTATTAGCTAAACAACTAAGAAGTTTCTTTTGTGAGGATGTGTCAAAGTTTTAGAGCCTTGCAGCCTTCAAATATAGGTTCTTTATACATAATAGAAAAATCTGTGCTGAGAAAACTGATCACCTGGGCAAGTGTCCATGTGGATAGAGGAAATAACATGTTTTGTATGTGTTTGCCTTTTTTTTTTAGCACATTATAGGATAATGGTAACTTGGAATAGCATCATTTTTACAACTGATTTTAAAGAGACATGTTACCCTTTTTCAGCTTTAATATTTGGGGGCAATGGAATTAACAATAAATCTTTATATTTAAATGATGTGCCTTACAGTCAGAAGCACTTCCATGCATACTATTTCAAGTTTAACATTTTTTTTCCCCTATATGTGATTGGAGGTTGCATTGTGCATAAAACTACCATGTACTGAGATTCAAAAGAATAAGAGGAAGGACTGCACTGGGTATTTTGAAAGACAATCAATCCACAACAAAGTGGAAAAAAGTCATCCACACACCAAAAAAACCCCTAACCAAATGAACTTTGATCACTCCTAGACGAGGTTTAAACCATTGAAGTGAGTCATGTGATACCAAGTGAACTGCAAAACAGTTGCAGTAAGTTTCCAAGACTGAGTCATATCAGATTATAAAGCTCCTATTTGTACATTTGGGTTTGTATAATCAACCTTTGTAAAACAAGAGG
Source organism: Hystrix cristata (assembly GCA_004026905.1). Classification (NCBI taxonomy): domain Eukaryota; kingdom Metazoa; phylum Chordata; class Mammalia; order Rodentia; family Hystricidae; genus Hystrix; species Hystrix cristata. The sequence goes on along the minus strand of PVJO010002912.1, from coordinate 67,615 downwards.
TAAGGCTTTTTAAGCTACATGTAACATTTCTGTAAGTGATGTACCCTATAAAAATAACTATTACACTTTATATGAGAAAATGGATATGAAGTCTAATAATCACACAGATTTGTATTTTTAAATTCTACAGGCTTTTACTTCTTCCCCTCCCCTAGAGTTTAGTCAGTAATTCTGTCAGATTCCTTAAAGAATACCTTTAAGAGTGTGCTCAGATTTCAAAATTTAACATAAATATAAATGGGAAATGAAATGCAAACTTTTTCCTTATTATGGGCTTCTTTAAATATTGAACTGTAAACCTGACAAAGAGTAAAACCAGCAACAAACAACCAAACCAAAAGATTTCCAGAGAATCAGAACAGGAAACCAATAAAAGTGATCATCTGGAGGTCATGACCTCGATCACCACCTGCCAAAATTCCAATCTACAGTACTTTATATCATTCTAAAAACATTCAAGAATTTTACTGAAATAATACTTAAATATTTTAAAGTCAAAACATTTTCAGCACTATTTCAGTAAATCAGAAAAGAGACATATTTAAAATTTTAAAATTCTATATAGACTGTATATAAAAATGCATGAAATGTAATAGTTAAAATTCACATTTTTAAAAGCAGTGAAAAAATACCTACATTAGTAAGTGAAAAAGATGGAAAGTTTGGAATTAAAGAAACTTATACTGTACACTGTCACCAGAGCAGGAGAGAGGGAGTCATTTACAGAAAATTCTTAAGTCTTTCCATAGTACATACTTAGATTTGTCCAGTAGTCTGAGCAAACAAAATGAAACTGCCACTGAATGTCTTCTTCCTGGCAGCTGACACATCTTGATAAAATTGAAACCATTAACATAATTTAGAACATACGCTAATGTCAATGGTGATGAGGTTAGGAATATATGAGGTTCTATGTAAATTTATGACCAATTACAGGAAATAAATCACTTCACACTTGTTTCACTCTGAACTTTTAAAGCTACATCAAAGTACCACATAGATGTCATTTGATTTAACCTTTAGCTGGAGCATTTCGAAAGCTCAAACTGTTAGCAAAATACCCTCATGTTCATGAAGTACTTCTTTTCTATCTGGATTGAATTCTGTTAACAGTAATATTGTCCCTAAAGCTGTATTATGGCTTTTTATCAGTTCATACAATCACTTAAAGAAATTTGTACTGAGTTCTTAGGGGACAAATATAGTACTATATGCTGGAAAGGCAAAGACAACTAATGAATGACAAGGCTCCTGGCCTCAGTGAGTTAAAAGCCTGGAGGAAGAGAAAGCAAAGAAAGAAAGAAATAGCCGATTCCAAGATGGCATAGTAAGTGTTAAATTAGCCCAAAGGAGAAACAATGCACTGGCTAGAAGAGAATTCTCAGGGAAGAAGCAAGATGATGATGCTTGAATTGGGTCTTAAATGATGAGCAACCCGTATGTGGTGGTGCATGCCTGTTATCCCAGCACTCAGGAGGCCAAGACCAGGAAGACTGCTGCAAGCTGGAGGCCAGCCTAAGCCACACAGTGAGTTCATAGGCCAGAGGCCAGTCTGAACTACACAGTGAGACTCTGTCTCAAAAAAAAAAAAAAAGTATGAGAAGGGGAAATTTGGGCACAGGTGGTGGCATGGTGAAAGGCCTAGAGACCGAAGAATATTCAGGGAAAATATAAATGGTTTGGTGTAGCTATATACAGGTCTCAAATTGGGAGAGATGACAGATGAAACTTGAAGGAAAGCCAAGGCTACACTCTGAAGAATCTTATGTTGCAAAATTAGAGTTTTATCGTGAAGGCTAGAGGGAGTAGAGTCGCTAGATATAGCTTATCATTTATAACACTACACTGTGACTGTATAATGTGTAAGTGTGTTATGGTATAGATGGTATAACAAGAGCCCTTTTTTAGCCCTTACTATGTCTTGGAAAAATTTTAAGTGCTTTTCTGGTATTGATTCATTAATTTCCAATAATAACTCTCAAGAAATAACTGAGAGAAAAAGAAGTTAATTTGTTCACAGTAATACAGCTAAAAAGTGCCAAGGTTGGGTGTCTACTATGCACCAGGCACTGTCCAGGTTTCAAATTGTCCACCTAGATAGACACGAACTACCTAAAAATTTACAGATAAACTGGAATGTGGAATGATAACCAAATTAACAGAAAAATTAAGGTCAATTCACATCTAAATATAGTAAAATTGCTAAGTAGCATGATATTGTTTACTGGCTCAATAACAGTGATCTTAATTTTTTTAGGTATCAGAACACCCAAGAAATCTGATAAAATTATAAACTCAGTTCCCAAAAGACGCATGTATGTTTATATATGAAATATCTATAAACACTTTAATAAACTCCCATCCATGGGCCTGGGGAGGAACTCTCCAGAAGATGAGCACTATGAAGTTTTAAAAATTGATTTACTGAGATATAATTAATGTCCGAACTCACCTATTTAGGTGTATAGTTCAATGGTTTTTAGCATATTCAGTAATTGTGTAACCATCTCTAAAAAAAAAAAAGAAACTCCAAGGAGGAGGTATATGGCTACTCAAAAGAAAAAAAAATCCAAAACATATACCTTTTAGCTATCATCCTTAATTTCTCTCCTTTTCCTCAATCCCAGGTAACTACTAATCTACATGGTCTTTATATATTTCCCTATTCTGGAAACTTCACATACATGGAATCATATACGGCCCCTTGTAATTGGTTCTGTGCATTTATCATCTCTGTTGTAGCATGTATCAGTACATCATTCGTCTATTATCTGATATGGATATATCACATTTTATTTATCCATTCGTCAGTTGACTGATATGTGATTATTTTTACTTTTTGGCTATTATGAATCATACGGCCATGATCATGCATGCACCAGTTTACTGTGGAGATTTATTTATTTCTCTTGGGTATACACCTAGAGTGGAATTGCTGGGTCAAATGGTAACTGTATGTTTAACCACTTAAGGAACTTCTATTATACTTTTAGAAACCTACTGATTTACATCCCATCAGCTGTGTATAAAGCTGAGATGTAAGAAGATGCTTCACTGCACGACATGCCAGGAGGCAGGAGGAGAGAGGACATGCGCGCCCAGTCCCCACAGCCGCTGCGGTCAGCCCCGGGCCTCGTGACCTATGCAGGAAGCAGGAAGAAAGTAACCAAACTACCAAATCATAGCCAGCTGTACTCTTGGGTTCTCCTAGGGCCTGAGTTTGATCCCCAGCACCACCAAAAAAAACAAAACAAAACAAAACAAAACAATCATAATGGAAGATCTCAACAACCCACTATCACAAATAGATCAACTAAAGAAAAAAATCAACAAGAAATATTAGAGTTGGACCAAACCTTTTAACAAATGGGCCTAATGGATATGCAGTATTCCACCCAACAATAGACATTCTGTTTTTTTTTGTTTTAGAATACACATTCTTTTTGGCAGCACATAGCACTTTCTCCAAAATAGATCACATACCAGCTAATAAAACATGCCTAAAGCCTAAGTAAAGGCAAAAAGAATAAAAAATTTGCCATGAATATTGTCAGATCACAGTGCAATGAAACTATAAATCAATAGCAAAAGAAACTAGAGAAATTATGCAAATGTAAGGAAGTTAAACAACACACTCTTGAATAATCAATGGATCATGGAGGATTTAAATTAGCTTGGAGGTAATGAATAACGCTCACTAACGGGTACAGGATTTCTCTTTGGTGTGACAAAAACACTCTAGAATTGATTGTGATAACGGTTGCACAACTGTAAATATAGTGAAAGTCAGAGTTATAAACTTTAAATGGATGACTGTATCAAGTATCTCAGTAAAGTATTATAACAAATGTTATATTTATGTAAAATGTTTTATATATATGTAAAATAAAATGAGGCGGCCATATTATGTGTACGTTTTCCAACAGAGACACTGCCACATCGAAAATAAATCATTTTGAACTGATAAAAAATATTCATCAACAATATAAATATTCTACATCTAGTTTTTCCTTTAACAGAAAGTAATGATGGCCAGGTATGGTGGTACACACTTGCAGTTTCAGCACTCAGGAAGCTGAGGCAGGAAGATCACCCTGAATTACACAGTAAGACTCTGTCTCAAAAAAAAGTGTGTGTGGGGCTGGGGATTTAGCTCAGCGGTTAGAGTGCTTGCCTTGCAAGCACAAGGTCCTGAGTTCGATCCCCGGCACCAAAAAAAAAAAAAAAAAAAAGTGTGTGTGTGTGTAATTATCTCCTGCAGTTTCATTTCAAATGAGTAGAAAATATTTGCAGTAAAATGTTTTATGCTTCAGACTAAAGTATTACATAAAAGGAGATGAATGTATTTGTAGTATTTTCCTCAGAAAGTATAATTCCTGAGAGGAAAATAATTTTTAAACATATAATACACATATACAGCCATATATCCACACTATTTTGTCACAAAAACAGCTTTCAGACAAACTTAGTATCCCTTTCTTCCTCATCCTGAGGTGCTCACAGGCTGCTCAGTTAAGATTGGGCACTTAGAAACCACATGGCCTCATGAATGCTATCTTATCATATCACAGGTTCCTCAGACTGACCACAACAACTTAAATCAGACAGGCAGCAAAGCAGCACAAAGTCTTTGACACGTACCACTGGTATGACATTTTCAGCTGTACTGCTTGTGGGGAGAGAAAATCTGATCATCTCATGTCCAACTGCATCTGTGAGATACAGTTCATGAAAAGCACATGATTTACGGCACTCACGACTTCCAACCACAGCTAAAAATTTTTAGTTTTTGTAAATCTGAGAGAGCTAGCTATTCATCTTTTATCATTTTTTTCTTAGTAAATTAGTGGAGCACATTTCAAATGTTCCTAGTTTGAAACACTGTCAATACTATTATTGTTTCTTAAAAAAAAAAACTCTAGCACTTAAGAATTTAATTACTTGGTCTAAAAGAAAAAATAATTTTTTTAATGACCAACTATATTAAAAATCTTGGTATAGTTGCAGAAACTGAACTTTCATGTTTAAGAATAGAAGCATTAAAAAAATGTGGAGTATTGGGTGGCTTACTTGACAACAGCAAAATAATATTAGACTAAAAGATTCAAATTGAGTTTGAAACATACCCCATGGGCCAAGACCCTAAAAGGAATGCAACCCAAAACTATAATTAATAGTCAAAGAAGTAGGTTATATTTTAGGGATTTCTTTCTTTCTTTCTTTTTTTTTTTTTTTTGGTGCTGGGGTTCGAACTCAGAGCCTTGTGCTTGCAAGGCAGGCACTCTAGCCACTGAGCTAAATCCCCAGCCCTATTTTAGGAATTTCTAAGAAAGTTTTATCCCGGGCTGAGAATGTAGCTCAGTGGTAGAGCACTTGCCTGGCATGTGTGAGGCCTGGGGTTTGATCCCTAGCACAAAAATAAACATCAAAAAGCCCAGCACCACTAACAAACAAAAATGAGCCTTGAAACACTTGAGTCTTGAAACCAGAGTAATTGAGGAAGTTTACCAGATTTTAAAATTATAGCTCATTTCATTTAAAATGTTGAATGAAATCTTCAAGAACATTCTATTAGTCACTCTAAATGTTGATAATTATATTTAATATTATAATCATGTTAAAATTTACATATAACTGAAGTGGCTTTAGACATTTGTTTCATTTTATTCATGCGTATGATCTAAGAGTATGCAACTGAAAATCTCTTCCACCCATATTAAATCTGCTTAAAAACTGCCACTATTAACTATAAAATCTGTCACTGTAGGCTTCAGAGTTGGCTCCATTTTCTTCAAAAAGTGTTACTCTCATTAACTTTTATTTCTCATAAACAAAGATGTATCTTGATTTCTAGTTTTTCTTGGTTTCTTTAGATTTAGGTTTCCATCTTGATTGTCACAGAGTTATTGTTGGAATCATCTTTTAAGAAATTACCGGTACTAATAAACATTGTTTTGGTACTATGCATTTGACACCTAGTTATTCTCACATAATACAAAGTAGTATTCAAAAACGTGATCTAGCTGGGTGTGGTGGCACACACCTGTAATCCCAGCATTTGGGAGGCTGAGGCAGAAGTATCACTGTGAGTTCTAGGCCAGCCTGGGTTACATAGTGAGATTGTGTGTCAAACACACCCCAGCCCCTCACCTTACCCCTGCCTCCCCTCAAACCCTCGCCATCTAGTTCCAGAAAACTCAGAAGTACTCCAAAACTAATGGGGGGGGGTCATAGAAGAAACAACAACAAAGACAACAATGACGCTGAAGCAGTTTAAGAGCATTCCCACTGAAATTTGGAATAATCTCAATACGAAAAGAACTGATTGAATCCATGAGTTCCTATTATTGTGCCAGGACTTTTCAAAAGAGAACAAGCGGAGCAATTCACTTTCAAATTCTCTCGACTTGTCCCGAGTAGCTGCCTGTCATGTCTCTTTTCCCCCTTTCCCATCTTCAAATAAATTGTCTTCTTTCATTAAAAAAGAGGGACAGAGAGAGACATCAAGGAATAGAAAGTCAAGAAATCTTTGCGTCAAGGAATCCACAATCTTTGCGTCAAGGAATCCACAATTTAGCTTGCCGCGAGCAACATGGGATATATAACTATTAATTAGAATAAATGAAATTAAGTGCTGTGTTCTGTCCCATTTCTCAACTACTATCAGTGGCAACCACACAGTCTTTACCAAATAAATGTTTCTACCTTCCTTTGCCCCATCAGACTGTGAATTCTTTGACAGTAAAGCTATACGACACATACTTCCCATAGCATCTTGATAACAATGTCAGAAGAAACCCAGGTAACGTACCCACGTCTGACATTACAATTCCTGGTTCTGTTCTTTGAGCAGAGATATGTCCCTTGAGATATGATTCTTTAATTCTAAGTATCAGAACCCAAATCCTTTATTTTAGTCTGATTTTATATTCTCTAAATTGGTCATTCACTCTGATTTTATTCTAGAAATACACTAACAAATCTTTCTCAAAGCACAGCCTGTCTTAGCTAGTATACTTCTTTTTTTCATATTTAGAACAATGTGTGCTTTATTTCTTTTTTTAAATCTTATTTTAATGGTACATTTTAGATGTACATAGTGATAACATTCATCATAGGGGATTTGTACCTGTACATGATATATCTTGTTGCTTCTTTTTTTCCCATTCCCCTCCTCTCACCCTTCCCTCCCTCCCTATTTACAAAAGCTTTGTTTCCATCTTTTCCTTCCATTTCTTATTTTTCCTGTCCCTCTGTTCCTTTCTTTACTTTTTCTAATATGTCTTCCCCTTGTTTTTTATTTTGATTTTTTTTCTCTAAATGACTTAATAATCTCACTTTACCTCCCTCCCAGAAGAGCTATCTTTTGTTCATGCTGTGATGAATCAACTTATGCCTTAAATTACTACCACCAGAAGCACAAATTTTCATAAACAGCCCTCCCTTCCTTCACCCTTCCCTTCCTTCAGCCAGCAGGAATGAGATACGCAGATGCATATAACTGTATAGAACACTCACTCTCCTTTTAAATTTTTTTTATTTTTTCAATTTTTCAATTTTTTCAATTTTATCTGGGATTGAACCCAGGCCCTTGCACATGCTAGACAAGTGCTCTCCCTTTGAGTTACATCCTCAGTCCTTATTATTATTATTATTTTTGAGAGTGAGTCTACCTGAGTTGTCCATGCTGGCCTCAAACTTGTGAGCCTTCTGCCTCAGCCTCCCAAGTAGCTGGGATTACAGGTATATGCCATCTTTATACAAACAAAACATAAGACTAGGAAGTGGCCTAAAATTCTTGAATAAGGCATACTGTGTGAAATTTTTATAGATTTTCCCTGAGTGTGGCATATTATATATTCTTTTGGGAAGCAAAAACTAAATTGAAAGATACATAGTCTTGGAGATTAGAAACTGCCACAAATTTGGCCACCAATTAAATTATAAACTCTTTATACTGAACATGACGAATAGTTAAGCTAATTTTGCTAAAATGTCCTTGCATAGCTTATATTTCCTAAGTAATAGGCATGTATGAATTGGGTTGACTACGTTTATCTAGTTTTGTGTGTCTTGAAATGCCAAATTTGGCTAGAAATCTTGGTTGCCTCTGGTTTTCAGAAAGTCATCAAGCCCTTAAAAGCTGATTTCAGGGCCCTCTAGAAACAGAAGAAGCACTTAGAGAGTCAAATTACACAACTCCCAGTCCTGGGTGGAATGGGAGCCCAGACATTGCTGCAGAAGCAAAGATAAACAATGTAAGGTTAGCCAGGTGGTGGTATACTCCTATAATTCCAAGCACTCTGGGAGGCTGAGGCAGGAAGGTCACAAATTCAAGCCCAACCTGGGTAATTAAGTGATTCAGTAAGACCCTATTTCAAAATAAAAAATAAAAGGGCTGGGGATGTAGCTGTGCAAAGGTTCAATCAATCCCCAGTACTGCCCAAAGGAAAAAAGGGTAAGGTAAAAGTGGAATTTTAATAACTAGATATTGAGTGTTCATCTTGGAAAAGTAATTTATTTTAATCCAGTTAAATGCTACTTATGAAACTCCTACTGTATATAATATGTGACAGGTAAGGAGGTCAGCAGGGTTACAGCAGGGTGGTGGGATATAGTAGATGAGAAGTCAAAATGCCTGAGCATTAGTTGTATCTCATCTGCTAAGCAGCTGTGTAACTCTGGGTAAGTCTCTTAACTCTTTGGAGCCTCAACTTCTTCATCTATCAAATTAAAAATGAGATGAATTTTAAGAACACTTGTTGTTTAAAAAGTACTGGAATCTTAAATCTCAGTTTTTGTTATAGTTTAGGTCTTAAATGTCTTCCAAAGGCTCATAAAATCTTGGTTCCTACCTATGACGGCACTACTGGGAGGTGGTGGAACCTTTATGAGATGGAATCTAGTGAGAGGTCCTTAGGTTATTAGAGGAGAGCTCCTGGAAGGACCATAGAACCCTGGCCCCTTGCTCATTTTTGTTTGCTTCTTGCCCATGAGCTGAAAGGTTTTATCTCGCCGTATGTTCTTGCCATGATGTGCTGCCTTGGTACAGACACAAAAGCAACAGGGCCTCACAATCATGGACTATAAACTCAAAACTATGGGCCCAAAGTAAACCTCCACACTTTATAAGTTTATTATCTCAGCCATTTCATTATAGTGAAGACAGCTAAGAAAATACTTTAAATAATAAATTATTTAAATACATTTATTAAATTATTTTAGATAAATATTTTAAAAAATTTAAATAATAGTGATATTGTTCTAGACTTTAAAAACTGTATAGAGCATGGTGATTAAGAATGAAGGTTTTCTTGGAAACAACCTAAATGCCCAAACAACCAATGAATGGCTAAAGAAAATGTGGTTTTTCTACACAATGGAGTACTACACAGCCATAAAAAAGGACAAACTAGAGTCATTCATATATAAATGGATGTTCCTTGAGAACATACTTTTAAGTGAAATAAATCAGACACTCATGAGTACACATCGAATTGTCTCTCTGATATGAGAAATCATAACTGTAAATAAG
>PVJO010002912.1:0-57980 GCA_004026905.1 Hystrix cristata | reverse complement strand
TGCATCATGTACAGGTACAAAATAAATGTGATGAATGTAACCATTATATGTAAAATGTACCAATACATGTTCTTGGTTTAAAATAAAATAAAATAAAATAAAATAAAATAAAAGAATGAGGGTTTTTGTTTTTTAAAACAGTACTGGGGATAGAACCCAGAGGGCTCTACCCCTCAACTGCATCCCTAATCCTTTTGGAGACAACATTTCACTAAGTTGCCTAGGATGGCCTCAAACTTGGGATCCTTCGGACTCAGCCTTTTAAGTATCTCGGATTAAAGTTACGCACCACTGTGTGTGGTAAGAGTGAGTTTTTAAAATATACATGAGGCTGGGTTGTGGATCAGGGGTAGAACACTTGCTTAGCATGTGTGAGGCCCTGGGTTCAATTCCAAGCACTATAAGAAAATAAAAGGAGTGGTAAGGGTTATACTCAGTGTGCACCATGTAAGGGTCCTAAAGCAGTTTTCCCAAGATTATATATATGATCTCTCATTATCTGCATGGAACCTTTTAGACAGTGAAGAAAAACTATTGGTCCCACGGCTTGGGTGAGCTCATGCATGGTACTTTATAATACTCTAAAGAAAGAACAAATTTAAGGGATTTCTTTAAGTAAGAAGCTGCCATTCTGGGAAAATCATTTTCTACTTTAAAAACATACATGAAAGTTTAGAACTTCATACATTGACATTTTTCTTAAATATCAAACATTTTCTCGAAAATTCAGCCATCAGCCCCATCAGTACAAATAGAAAATACTATTTTTGACTCTTATTTTTTTCTCTAGAAATGTGATGCTGCTGTCAATGCAATTTGTGGATAAGAATGTCACTTCTATTCTTGGGTACTACTCTAGAAATTAGGTAACACACCTGGAGCTTTGCAATCTCTAAAAGAGAATGAAGACAGATGGAAACAGGCAGTACAGAGAAAGCATGCAGTTAAAAAACAAAGACAGTATCATTCAGTATAAAATGAAATGGGAAAAACAGCCACCATGAACTACAGAATCAAATATTACATTCTTTTCTACCTTAAACATGGATAGCAGTTTTCAGTGAATCTTTAAAAAGCTTTTTATAAAAAAATTCAAACTCAAGTTTTATTAACTTCTTTTAAATTGGCAAATACAAGAGTAAGAAAAAAAATCAAAGGATACAAAGGAATATACTAAAATTAGATTCTTAAAGTTCCCCATTTCAAAAAAAAATTTTTTTTGAGACAGGGTCTCACTATGCCATTCTCTGGCTGGCCTTGAACTTACTAGGTAGCTCAGACTAGCCCTGAACTCGAGGCACTCTTCCTGTCTCAGCCTCCTGAGTTCTGAGATTTTAGGCGTGTACCATCATGTCTGGCAAAAATTCCACTTTAATAACAAAATGAGTATACACATTAAAAATTATATTAAGTATGTTTAAGACATTAAAAGTACTTTTTGGTAGATGTTTAAATCCTAGCTCAGTGTACATATACAAATTTATCTGAGTTTAAAAATCTGAGTGCTTATATACAAACATTTTCTAAGTCAAACTTCAGTACAGATTTTATTTAGATTTATTTAGTCAAATTGCTAATTAATACCAATAATGAAAGAGGATTTCTGTTGATGATGTTTAACTTAAAAAACTGCCTCTCTAATAAAAGAAAGAGTATGGCAGAAGAACACTGGGTACTAGAAATCAATACAATGATTTTTTTCTAGGATTAAAATTAGTTTATCTACCTGACTTGTATGCTGTTTATAACATACAATAGTGGTAGCTGCTGTTGTTCTTTTTTTTTTTTTTTGGTGCCAGCCTGGTCCTGAAGAGCTTACATTTCTCTCATTTCTTAAAAAAGAAGGTCTCAGTAAGTAATGTTCAGTAACAGACCAATCATTGCTCCTCTTTCCTCTTTTTTTGAGACAGGGTCTCATTATGTATTCCAGGCTGGCCCTGAACTTACTATACAGTATGGGATGGCTTCGATCTCGGGGCAATCCTCCTGCCTCGGTCTCTCCACAGTGCTGAGATTACTGTGCTGTTTTGTCTGGCTCATTCTTCTTCTTAAGTTATTTCTTACATCGACTATTCTTCAATAGACGGTGACAAATTCTGAAGAAATCTTTTTTTCTCTTTCACTTGAGGTTTTCAATTTTATTTAGATGGCAAAAATTTAACCCATACAAATTTAACCCATACAAAATGAGAAACTTCCAGTACTGCTAGTGGCCTGGGGCTCAGGAAGGGCAGCCTTGGCTATATTTTCTACCACTTAGTTCCTGTCCTGAGCCCTCCAGCCCCAGGTGCCAAGGACCACAGCTCGCAAAGCACTCAGCTGCTGGGAGAAGGGATTGGAGATGGCCTGCACTCGTGTGGTTTCTTTTTTTTTTTTTTTTTTTTTTTTTTTTTTTGTGGTGCCGGGGATCGAACTCAGGCCCTCGTGCTTGTAAGGCAAGCGCTCTAATCACTGAGCTAAATCCCCAGCCCACTTGTGTGGTTTCTTAAAAAACCCGTTTCATTTTCTCCTGGAGTCTTTGTGCTAGTTTCTTCTGTCAGGAATGTTCTTTCTACAGATTTTTACAAATCAGGAAATTTCTTAGCAGTATTCATATCTCAGCTTATATGTTACCTTATGTACAAGTCACAAACATCATTTATTCACTAAAAACATTTCAAGAAATATCTACTATATGCCAACATTCTTTTAGATGCTTGAGAGAGGTACTCAATCTCAGTAAATCAGAGAAACACAAATTAAAACCATGAAACATTAAAATCATAAACAGAAATCTCTGTATAGCACAGACTGGCTAAAATCAGGAAGACTTATAATTTCACATGTCAGTGAGGATGTGGAATAGTAAGAACTTTCTGCACTGCTCATGGAAATGTGCATAACTAGTTGAAGCAATGTTCTTACCAGATGAAACTGGAAATAATCCAAATATGCATCAAAAGAATAAACCATGATATATTTATACAAAGGAAAAATGATTCAGCAATGAAAATGAGTAATCTACAGCTAAATTTTAAAATGATACAGTAAAATCTTACAAAGTCGACTGAAAGACGCAAGACACAAAAGAATATAGACTATGAGAAGTCATTTATATATAAAAGTTCAAAAGCTTAAACTATTGTACTAGAAGTCAAGATCATAGCTACCTTTGAGTAGGGGCAATAATAGTTGAGATCTATGTCTTAGGACTAGGTCATAATTACCACAGAATGTGATTGCTTTGTAATAATTTACTGAGCTACAAACTTGTAACGTTGGTACTTGTGTCCTATGCCTCTAAGCAAAAAATACTTTTTAAAACTTTGCATTTCAATTTTTCAATTTTTATGATTATGAATCCATTCTATTAAAGAATGTTAAGAATAACCAGAAAGCTCAAAGTAAGTCTCCTTTAGGAAAAAGCAATAGAGAAAATGCTGTTCACTTTTTTTTTTGGTAGTACTGAGGATTGAACCCAGGGCCTTGCATATGCTAGGCAAGTGCTGTAGCACTGAGGTGTATCCCTGGCCCTTTGAGATGGAGTTCTCACTAAGTTGCCTAGGCTTGCCTTGAACTTGCAATCTTCCTGCCTCAGACCCTGAGTAACTGGGATTACAGATGTGCAAGTGTTCTACCATATCTGGCTGCTGTTTAGTTTTCCTATCAGGAATCGTTGTGGCTAACTGACCCGCTTTTATCATCTCAACACTCTGAAATGTTTACATGACCAGGTTTTCCATTTTGTATTGGCTGCTGAAAACCTTAAAGCCAAGTATGTGGCTCACTTACAGGAAATACGTAGGCATACAATTTTTTATTGGCCTTATTTTTGGTTCCATATTATACTTCTCAGTTGTTTTCCTTACAAAATTGTAGTTTGCTATTTTGCAACATTTGTAAATTTCCTTAATCGTATCTGGAACAAGGAAGGGTATTAAATAATAAAAACACCTTAAAGGTTCTTTTTCCATCTTTAAAAAATATATATATATAGATTTACACTGGACATGGTTGCACATGTCTGTAATCCCAGCACTTGGGAGGTTGAGGCAGGAGGAGTGCCATGAGTGCAAAGTCAGCCTGAACTACCCAGTGAAAACTTTGTCTCAAAAACCCTAAATAAATAAATAATCATATACAGATTTGCCTTCAGTTCATCATAGTTTAATGCATTACAATCTGATCAAAAGCTCTGGTCCTGAATTGTAGCTTCTGCCACTTACCAGTTACATAACTTTAGATAAGTTATTTAGTCTCTCTGAACCTATCAAATAGGAATGATTTATAATTCTTATAGGATAATTATGAAGATTAAAACAATTATCTAAATAATTATCTAAGTTATTAATTAATTATTTTATTATCTAAATAATCCAATAATTATTAAAATAATTATCCATACATGGCTTAGTAGCTACACAGAGAAAACAATAAAAAGATAGAATAGACTGTATATAGAATAAACTAGAACTTTTTTTAAAATATAGAATGGAATTAAATTTCCTTTAGGGAATAGAAAAGTTACTAAGCAAATGGAACTAGAATTACTTTTACACAATTGTGAGGATATAAAACACTTTAAAACTATCTTATTAAGACAAAATTCAGCAAAACTGTTTAATGGAGAAATATTAATTTTGGTTTTTTTGAAACAGGGTCTCACTATATAGTGCAGGCTGGCCTTGAATGCAAGTGCTGAGATTACAGGTGTATGCCACCACACCTGGCTTCAATTTTTAATATAAGTGAATTACCCTTTGCCTGGAAAAAATTTATTCCTAGAACATTCACCAGCACTATAACCATCACATTACCATAGAAAATAAGTAAAAACATATCTGTATTCCAAAAACATTTTCAAATTAATTGATCAGTATTCATTTTCCCATAAAGCAATATTGTAAATGATAACAAGGCTCCAAAGGACCCAGAAAAGTCTAGTTAACTGGTAGATCTGACTGAATCATAAGATTTATTTCCAAAGTTGGCTTCTAAACCAGAATATTTACTTTCATTTATCTCCCTTTCCTGCATGTACAATTACGTGTTGTTAGTGGTCATCAGCTGTAAGAAGACAGTACTATCTTGCAAAAGTAGATGGTTTATTAATTCCTGGATCCTATAATTTTGTTTCATGTGTTGGACTTAAAAACTTCAGATACGGGGCTGGGATTTAGCTCAGTGGTGAGAGCGCTTGCCTTGCAAGCACAAGGCCCTGAGTTCGATCCCCAGCACCAAAAAAAAAAAAAAAAAACAACAAAACAAAACTTCAGATGCCCAATTTGCCTGAAATTTTTTTCATTTTTCAAAACTTAGCCCAGATGCTGTTAGAATCTTATACCTGTATACTTCCAAAGAAGGTATCTACGTACCATATGGTAGCTGGGTTTGTAGTACATGGACTGGGAATCATATAACCCAAACTAAAACAAATCCCACCTCAGTCACTGAGTACTGTATGACTGTGGGGAGCCATTTAAACCCCTAGAACCTAAATTTTACCATATCTAAAATATGTGATACTATCTCCTTTAAAGGACTGTTATCTTCCTTAAAGGACTGTTGCAAAGATTAAAGAAATATGTAACAAGTGTAACAGTACTATGTCTGGCACAGAGCAATAAATGATAGCTATTATACTACTATTCTTTTCACAATGTATTACAGTTTATTTATATCCCTATTTTCACTATAGACTTTGAGGCCCTTGAGAGTATGGACTGTGATTCAATCTTTATTTTTTTAGTTCTAAATCTAGTGTCTAGTATATACAGTAGGTACCCTGATGATAGCCAGGAAAATAGATGGGTTGAACTGGAGACCCAGGTTATTTTCTATGGGGACAAGAGGTAGGGATTAGGGTAGGATTTAATCTCTGCTCTTGCTAGGTCTATGGAAGCAAGTTTCCATACAATGGCTTCTGTGAAGGTTTTAACAAGGTGCAAAAGGCTCCAAATTTTAAAATTTCCATGGGAAATGGATAAAATTATAAGGAAAGCTAGTCAGGTAGTAAGGAATTGCAGGGGCCTTCAGTAAAAAGGCGCTAAAATAGAATACAGTAAGCAGCAAGAAGTAAAGCTAAATCTCTATTTTCAATGCCAACAGGGAGAGACAGGGGGTTCTTGTGGCTAGGTCAACTACAGAATGCATTTATGGAATATATGCAAATTTATACATCCGGGAGGAACAACTGTTGAAGTACTATGTACTATATTAATTGTAATCCCTAAAATTTTAGATACACAATGACAGTTTTTCTCTTCTCAAAGAACAGGCCAATCTAGATTTGATCTTGGCTCAACCATTTATTGCTTGTATAATGCTTAGCAAGAGCTGGGGTGCGTGCCATTGTGAGTCTCAGTTTTCACATCCACGCATATCTCAGGGTAAGTAATAATATGAAGTGTCTGAGTGCTTATCAGTACTTCACATAGCTGATTATGCTAAGGGTGTCAAGCTGTTAAAATGTGCAACACTTATGTATCTTTAGGAAATAAACCTGCAAAGTTTCTCTCAACATTTTCTTAAACATTTAGAGAAGTACAAAAAGCAGCTAACAAAATGACTATTAACAGTCACATGATCAAATACAACACTGTATTAATATTTCACTGTAAATTTTCATATCGAAAGCCAAAGATTCTGCCACTTTTTTTGGGGGGGTGCTGGTGATTGAACTCAGGGCCTTCCACTTGAGCTAAATCCCCAACCCCACCGCCACATTGTAATATATGGACAAATGTTAGATTAGACCGATTTTGATTGCTTTTGTATACTGTGACATGCTCTCTCAAAGGATGAAAATAGTGGACACTGTATTTAACCCCCTTAGAAAAGCTGATCTGACAGTGTAATAGTAATTAAAATAGAAGTATGTTTACTACAACTAGTATCTTGGTTTAAAAAACTTTTCACTTGTCATTTATCCTTCTTTAGCAGTTAAAACTTTAAAACAGGCGAAAGCTCAGAAAATATAAAGAAAAAGAATCCCCAACTAAATACTCATAATGGTTTTATAGTACTTAGTAAATTCAATGTCTTTTAACTTTAAACATTCACCATAATATGATTCTATCCAGTCTACTCCTACTTCAGGAGAATCTGGCCTCCTCCAAACTCCTAACTCCGTATTTTCACTCACCTCTGAACCCTTAATGAGTGCGGTTCAGAGCTGCCCTGTACCCTTCTCAGCTCTTTCCAATGACTTCTGACCGGAGCCTACTTAAACCCAAGACTTCGGCTACTACTGCAAAATTAGCTTCTCATCACAAACTGTTACAGTCTTTAATTTATTTACATGATCTGGCTGTTTCAAAGTAGCAAATTTTACCCTGATCATTAGTTTTCATATTTGTACAAGGTAACAAACTGCTTTCACAAGTGCCACATTAAAAGAAAAAAATCCAGAAGTTAAACTTCATGTGAATTCTTTTGTTTTTTTCTTGAGATAGGGTCTCACTATAAGGCCCAGGCTGGCCTCCAACTTGGAGTGATCATCCTGCCTCACCCTCCTGAGGGCTAGGATTACAGGCGTGCGCCACAACGCCCGGCCATTGCGTGAATTATTTTCTGTGAATTTTAATGAGGAAAATATTTTTAGTCAAAGAATGTGGCAGACAAAAGGTATGTCTGTTGACTGATTTTTTTTGCCTAGTTTTAAAAATAAAGTAAACCTAGATATAATTTTTTTTTTTACCCAACATTAAAGATTCCTAACATTAGACCTCAAAAATTTAAATGCTTTATTTTAATCAGTTTCAATTGAGAACACTTTTGGGGGGTTGCCTAGAGATCTCCAAGCCTCTCGGCAAGTACACTACCACTAAGCTACATCCCAGATCTTTTGAATTTTTATTTTGAGGCAGGATATTGCTTAGTAAGCTTCAGGGGGTGGTCTTGAACTTGGCATCCTCCTGGCTCAGCCTCCTGAGTTGCTGAAATTAAAGGTGTATGCCACCCGCCACGCCTGAGAACAACTTATGAACACAGGAATAATTATTAGAGTTTTCAAAAGAATAAGGATTTCCAGAAAATGCTTATATGTAACTTGTTCTTTTATACACAGCTTAGGTATAATACATTTTTATAAAAATATTATAAAAATGCAAACAAATAGGTAAGGATTACCTATAAGATAGTGAACTGCTCAAATTTATCATGGCTAAAAATTAACATTTACATGAATGACCCCAAATATTTCAAGATAAACTGAACTACATCTAAGATTTATTTTTGTTTATGTTTTGTTTCTTCTTCAATTGAAATTTACTCTTAGACTGAGTACCTGCAGGAGGTATTACCCAAAATACACAGACTTCAACTGAAGGGTGTTATACCAGGAAACAGTAATGTCTAAACTTTTTCCTTTGAGGTTTAAGTTCATTTAGTGGCCAAAATGAGTTTCTTTTGCTTCTTTTTTTCTCTTTTAAGCAAATCAAGTTTATACTATTCTTTCAAATCTCATTATTGTGAATAAACATTATCTTACAAATAATTCAAAATGAGAAACACACTTTTTTCATTCATGTTGCTATTTATTATTAGAAAATAATAAAGAGCAAAGAAATTGACCAAGAGCTACATTAATAAAAAGTATCTCTCTAGTCAAAAACACATTAGTTTGAATAATTTAAATTTGTATAATACTTAGTAAAATTCTGAAAATTTCATGGGTTGAATCTCACAGATTCTAGGTAATGCCAGTTTAAAAAGTATTCAAATACTAAGAAATCTGTTAACTGATATTAGGCAAGTATCCTTTTTTGCAATCACAGTAATACTACCAAGAGAAGGCAAAGAAGGCAAGAGAAAAAGACTTCCTTTTACCCACACAGTAAGTACCACAAATCTATTCTATAGCTATAAGACAAAATTTAGTTTAATTGAAGTAAATACCTAGGCAAACTATCAAGAGTTTTCAGATTACAATAAAAAAAATTTGTCCTGAAAATACTAATTGCTTATTTTAAGTCATGATTAAGGCTTAAGGAAATGAATCCTCAATATTAGAAGAGAAGAATCCTTGTTAAAAAGAAGACAATCTTCTAAAATGTTAAGAATTTAGTTCAGAATTTATAGATTAGTTAAGAATTTATAGATAAAATTTAGCATGAAAGAGTCTTATAACCTATAATAAAGTGGTGTTAAATACAGAGGAAGGAAGAAAGAAATATGTGAAGATCAAAACTTATCACTTACCTCATGATTCAGCTCTGCTATCTGATCTTTCAGTTCCCTAATGTACTGGTTAGAATCAGACTTGCTAAGCTGTCCTTGAAGCTTTCCTTCTTCTTTCTGTTTGGTATAATAAAACAAAGTAAAAACAAGAGACAATTTTCACAGTATATACTCAAATGTTTCAAGATACACAGCAGCATAAACATACATCTTCTAATTAGCTGAATTCTGATCAAATTCTTCTTAAAACTATCCTTGAAAATAACAGTGAATTAAACTATTTCTGAATAATCTTTAATAAAGGTTTACGACCTATACAATTTACAAAATGTACCTTTTGAGAAATCTTAGAAATCAATTATAAAACAGGTGCTCTGGTGAAAAGCTATCCTAGAATTTCAAGGGCATTTATCTGTTATTTTGTGGGTAAATGATTCTCTATTCAGATCACAGAGATTCAGTGCTTAGTTAAGAAGTTGATGAGACTCCTGTAGCTATACTGGAAAAATGCTTTTGCATGAAATGCAGAAAGGGGGGAAAAATTCTCTGAATCGCTATAAAAAGAGAAAAGAGCTCTGAGTCTCCTTGTGTAATTAATTAGCTTAGGAATGTGCAGTGGGAATCTAGATAGCTGATCAAAGGATGCTCCGAATCCTAAGAATTACTTTTTGAAGAGCAGTGGAGCCATTTTCTAGGGATATAGATTAGGAAGAGGAGGAGCTGCCTTTTTCTTATAACACCTGAAAACAAATGTGAACTTCTTAGATAAAAGACACTTTAGAATTAGACTAAAGACACTTTAGAATAGACACCAGAATTGTTTGTGACATCTCCAAATTATTATAATTCTGAAGTCATATATTAATGCTTAAAAGTATTCAGAAGCTCTGATCCAGAGACATCTGCTGAAATTGCAAAGTAACTCCTGATACCAGAAGAGTTTGAACTTACTTATACAGCTGCCAACTTCAGTTTCTTTCCAACCATTGCTAATAGTTTCAGTGTAGTCTCCCCATGACGGTTTGTACATATATAATCACACATGAGTATACAGAGACTTGTTTTTCCTCATACTACAGACTCTGTATATACTGTTCTGTACTTTGCTGTATATCTAAACAATAATACTGAACATCATTCAATATGAGATTTTAGAGTTACCTTAGTGTTGAGTGTGTGTACATATAGAGTCCACCAAAAAATGTATACACACCAGCAGTTCAACAAACTAATGTCTGGAAGCTAATGGCCACCACTTCGAGCACCTCTTGTAATTGTACGGGCCAAGAGTAATATGTATTAACTTCATGATATCTCAATAAATTCACTATATGTGCTGCCAAAGTGAGCGGAATGCTTCAATAAATTTAGTATTAAAATATTTATGCTCGTTTTTCTTCTCCTGATGCATATTTTTTTGGCAGACTCTGTATATATACATACACACATACACATGTATTCTACACCCACAAACACATTTGGCTTTTGTGTTTTTTCTCTTTTTTGCTTTGTTTTGGTGATAGTGGAGATTAACCCAGGTTCTTAGCACTAACCCACACTGTCAGACATTTTATTTTCTGTTTTGACACAGGGTCTCATAAAGTGGCTGAGTTGCTCAGGCTGGGCTCAAGCTTGTGATTCTCCTGCCTCAGCCTCGAAGCAGGAATTATAGGTGCGGAATTTATAGGCACGTGCCACCACGTACAGTTTAGGCATTTTAAAAGTAGGTTTAAAAATGTGTCAGGTTCTGTACCATTGCCCTGAGATTAATATACTGTAGTGAAGAATATTTTCCAATGTAGAGATTCTCTGTATAATCTTTCAAGATTACAGTAAGAACGGGCCTTGGACATCTTCTGGTTTATATCTCTCTTTTTTTTTTTTCCATTTTTCAATAAAAACAATCCTACAACATTTTTTTTTTCATTTTTGGTTTATATCTCTGACTACAGCCAAGTCCACTTCCCATTTTCTCTCTACATACTTTCCCCTAACATCCTCCGCAAGAAGAAGAAACAAGCAGAACTGTCCCAACAACAAGACTGGATAGCTACCATGTAGAGTCAGGGCACCGATCCCACATTGCTTTTAACTATTTTTGCTACCTGGATTGCATCCTGAACTACCCTTAGTCTGATATTCAAATCCTTTCATCATGTTATTTCTATGTAACTCCCTTTTGGTCTGTTTTATTTTTCTTTTGGCAACTTGTCTCAAAAAATCTTTTATTAGAAAATGGCCTGCTGAACTGGTTCAGTCTAACTAATGTTTGTTTAAATATAAAAGCCTGATTATAACTTCTAAATGATTTCCTTAAATATTTAAATAAATCTCAGACACAATCCTCTAAGCAAAGAACTATTTTAATAACTACTATACTCCAAATATGCTAGGCTTACAAAAGACACCTTATAATTTTTAGCTAAAAGCCTTTAAGAAAATATAAATTCTTTTGGAATTTCGGTTGGAAATTGTAGTTTGACGCAATGGCCAGAGAAAAGGCAGAACCAATAGACTAGCAGAGATAGTAAGTCAGAATCCTAACAAACCACCTCTGAAGCCTTTCTTGTTTTTTCACTTACATGAAAGAATAAAGTCCCTTTATTGTATAAACCAGTTTGAATATGCATTTCTGTCATTTGCAAGAAAGTACATGATGGGTCTACAGCCCCCTCCAGCCTGAAGAACCTATGGAAGACAGAGACCTCCACTCCCTCAACACCCTATAAAGAATTATGGGGATTTATGTCTCTCAGGGGGAAATGAGGTAGGAGAGCAGGGTGTGGCAAAAATTGGCTGGGAAAGTCAGCGTGACCTGTTAATTACAAAATCCCAAACAGATGCAACTTGCTGCGAGACTGGCCTAGACCTGACGTCAGCCTGAGGCGCAAGATCCCAATAACCGCCTCTTGGGCCCAGATGCAGAAAGTCTCATGGGTTTCCTCCAGATATAGGCACTATAAAATAAAGGAAGCCATGAGGAGCCAGTGCTATCACATCTTTTCATGATAGCCCGTACCACATTTCTCAGGTGCGGTACATATTTTCTTTTTCTTTTCTTTTTTACTTTTTCTTTCGTGCAAGCTAGCTCTGCAGAGTCAGTTTCTCCCAATCTCTATTTTGCTTTTTAAATAAACTTTGTCACTGCTTTTGGAAAACAAAAAAAAAAAGTACATACTAATAGGTACCCTGAATTGAGTACCTACACGTCCTTGTCACTTGAGATTCCCTAAAGCAATTAAATCCCAATGCCTGCTGCCGTGGTGGTGAACCTACAACATACGTGCCCCAGCTGACTGTGTATATAGCATCGAGAGCTCTAAAAGTTTCACCATCTCTGGCCTATAGCATCTTTGCATGTAAATGAT
Organism: Hystrix cristata; assembly: GCA_004026905.1. Taxonomy (NCBI): domain Eukaryota; kingdom Metazoa; phylum Chordata; class Mammalia; order Rodentia; family Hystricidae; genus Hystrix; species Hystrix cristata. Next base: position 45,453 of record PVJO010002912.1, on the reverse strand, counting down.
TTGATAATTCCTGTGCCTAGGGATATGAAATGAGGATCACTCATGTGGACATTACACTCAGCTGTCCTTTTGGTTTTTTCATTATTCTTGTCTAATTTTGGTATCATATATTCACTCCCTTGATTGAGTAAATAAAAAGTAGAATCCATTAGTAAGAAGATGTAGGTAAAATAAAATTATCAGGACAAGGAAGGTGATAAAGTCCAAGGTAAAGTTCTAATACTGTAAGGAAGTGATTAAATAAAGAAAAACCTTAGGTTTGAAATGCCGCAGAATTCTTTCCTATAGGGAAATTACAATGAAAAAAAACTCTGGCAAAATAGGAAATCATCAAATCTGTTTTACTAAAAGAAATCAAGTGACTTAAAAGATCTCTTTCCTTCAAGTTATAAATTTTGTTATAGCACTTTGATTTCTTGGAAGAAAGGTATTATTTAGTGAACAAGAGGAGAGCTAAGAAACTTCACAATTAAAAAACAAAAACAAAACAGAATGTTAGCTGGGCATGGTGGTGCATGCCTGTAATCCCAGCACTAGAGAGTTTGAGGCAGGAGAATCACAAGGAGTTTGAGGCCAGCCTGGGCTACATAGTGAGTTCAAGATCAGCCTGAACTACATAGTGACACCTTGTCTCAAAAAATAAATACATAAATAAATGTTTTTAACTTTAAAAAGGTCCTGAAAGTACGCTTGTGAAAAATCAAAGCCTTCCTGGATTTTGGGGGGGGAGGGGGACTGGGGATTGAACTCAGGGCTCTGCGCTTGCTAGGCAAGCACTTTACCACTGAGCTAAATCCCCAACCCTCCTTCTTAGATTTTATAATTAAAAAAAAGAAGCTCCGGGGCTGGGGATTTAGCTCAGTGATTAGAGTGCTTGCCTTGCAAGCACAAGGGCCTGAGTTCGATCCCCGGCACCACAAAAAAAAAAAAAAAAAAAAAAAAAAAAAGAAGCTCCTTGAACTTCTTTTCACTGAAGAAGAGGTCAAAATTTCAAAGAGAAAGATCTTCATATATTTAAGTGGAATTGTACACAGTTGTCTTTTTCAATATTTAAATTAACTTTATAAAACATAATGTTGGGTTTCTTCTGCAAGATTTTTATATACAAAAAGTCAGACTATGATGCCCATGAAACCAGTCTGTGAAGACAGAAAAAAAGTAACAATTTTTAATGCATACTGAAAAAACTGAGGACAGCAGAAGGGTAATAAGCAGCTCTTGGCTTACAAGTGACAACTGGACAAGACAATATCTCACCGTACTTGTCACACATCAGTGGCGTACCAGTGTGACAGAGATACCAGCTGAAAAGCTCTGCATGGAGTGTTCTGATTCAATAGTCTGCCTAAGAGACTATAGATTATATTTCTAAATTAAAAGTAAAAAGTGACAGATGTTCTAAATGCTATTTAGTAAGTTAAACTGTGTAAGTGGCTTTTACCTAAAAGTCTGTGTTTTTTATATTCTACTAACACACTCACTTAAAAATGTAATTTGAAGTCTTTTAAGATCTTCTATGAAAACTGGCTATAAATTTACAGTATCAAAAACATACTGAAGAATTATCATACTCTAAAAAGTAATTTCACTTGACACAGCTCATTGAATTATCTAGTGTTCTAGATTTTTCCCCACAGATTTTTATCGCTTTCTATTTTCAAAAAGTGTCCACATGTTTATTTCTGATAAGCAGGTAGGAAAATGTCAGCTACACTAATATATTTACCAGAAACCTGCATTTTCTTGAAGTTTTCTTTTGGTTTAACTGATAACAACAGATTGCCAGTTAGCTGGTTTCCTAAGTAAAACTAACTGGTAAGTAACAAACATGAAAGAAAAAAAGAGACTTAATATATCAACAGTTTGGGTATTTTGTACTTTTATGGAAGAGACCTTAAATATATATCTCTTGTTACATTATAAATGAAACTTTACATTAAGAGAGCATAAAGTAACATTTGTAAAAGGTATAACGCACATTCACTCTTGGCTGTATCTTTCAATAATTATGTTAGCAAGTGTCATTATGATGTCTATAACAATCTAAGACCTTAAGGGAGAGAGTTTTGTACATATGGCTTTTAATCAACGCAACCACTGAACCAATGACTGCAAACCAGATGTGGTTATACTGTTCGGTTTCAAGGGCCTTAGACCTTATCAATGGGCTTAAAGTGGGATAATTCCAAACCAATTAATACTACATAATGTGGGACAGGTAACAACTACAAAATTTACTGCAAGATATTGGGGATTTAGCTTAGTTGTGGAGCACTTACCTAGCAAGCCTAAGGCCCCGAGTTCGATCCCCAGCACCCAAAATAAACCAAAAATGAAAACAAACAAACAAAAAAACCCAAAAAACAAAACATACTGCAAAATATTATAGAAATGAACTGTTACTCATCCTCCTCTAAAATTATAGTGTTTTAGTAAAGTCTCAATTTAAATGATATAGTCATATAGGTTGAGCTTCTCTAATCAGAAAACCTGAAATGCTAGTTAATCTGAAATATTTTGAACACTGACATGGTGTCACAAGTGACAAATTCCACCCCTGACCTCATGTGATTTTTGGATACAGAATATTCAACTTGTATATGGATATAAAATTTATCTGTTAGGCATTTTAATGAAGGTAGAAATGGCAATTCTACCTTACAGTGAGGGTAAAAATGGCAAAGAGGGCAGGGCCTACAGAATCATGGTTAACGGCAGCTGGAGCCCAAGTCAAACTTTTCCTTAAGCACACTGTACTTGTAGACTTTTTAGTAACACGAGGCAATAAATCCTCTCCATTATTTAAACCCATTTAACAGGATTTTCTGTTATCTGCAGTAAAAATATACTACCATAGTTAATATTTTTAAAACATGGTTAAGTAAACAAATACAATGATAACTAGGAAATATTTAAAACAGCGATTCCCAAAGATGATTCAGAGAAGTATCACTGGGAATTTTATAAACATATAAAATTAAAAACATACCTAATAATTAAAATTATTCTATTAACAGAATCCACTCCTGACCTACTGAACTCTAAATATCTGGGAATGGGGCTTGAAATTACAGGCTTTGAAAAACACACAAGGCGTGATTCTGACACAGCCAGTGTGCAGAACGACGCTTGAAAGGCACTGGTTTCTTTTTTTGTGAGACAGCGTCTCAATATATAGTTCAGACTAGCCTCACTATGTAGCCCAGGCTGGCCTTGAACTCTCAGCAATCCTCCTGCCTCAGTCCCTTGAGTGCTGGAATTACAGGAATGCACCACCATGCCCAACTCTGAAAGGCACTGGTTTCAATCAGCTTTGAAAATTAACAATTTTTAAACCATAATTTAAAATTCTATTTATATGCCATTCATATGCATAATATCCCATTATTATTACATTTCAATAGGATGATCTTGTCCTGTTTCCTAAAGATCTCAAATAATTATTTTCCCAGTTTAATTTCATTATAGACTTTAGTATACTTTTACATGTAAAAATGAGATGAGTATTTCGTTCAACTACCATCACCATAGTAAGTGTATTAAATGACCAAAACTCAAACATATTTACAAATAGTCTCCACAGCTATATATTTTAAAACAAAAATAGAGGAAAACTGTCAAGAGTCTTTAATTTAATTTCTTTCAATTCTGCTATCAGTTTCACTTCACAGTATTTCCATGTTAGTTTCAGCTGGTTAGTTCCCTGTCTACAGAGGTTAGCTCAATTTTGAGCTCAAATTCCTTTCTTGGTTAACCCAGCTCTGAAACAGAAAATATTATTTTAAAGTCTGGTAACATATGTTGAGGAACTAAACAAAATGTTTAGGATCTGAGAAAATTCCATGCCTCTGACCCTGATGACTAAAAACTAAGATAATTGCTTTAAAGAATGAAAAAATTCCAAAGATCTGGGGATCAGCAAAATAATGCCTTAAACATTTAAAAGCATCAATATCCGCGAAGGGATATGACAATAAATGAACAATTCTATTTGTTGGGTAAATGGCTGACATACTACAAAAGCTGTGTTTTCTAATATCACACACAAATGTGTGTGCAGAAATATTTCACTAAGAGCAGTGATTTTGGCATTCAACTCCCTGGACTGTTTGTTAATAACCTTAGCACTACACATTCAACTATTTTATCCCCACAACCATAAAAAGCTGTAATCAGAGAAAGCATGAGGAAGAGATAAAATGTACCCTGGACATGTGTGTCACATATGCTGTTGCAGTTTATTAAAAAATCAATAAATTTTGTGGTCCACAGGAAAATAGAAAATAAAAATGTACTGTGCAGTGTGCATAAGGTATTGTATGAGGTATAGTAGAAAGCAGACATTTTATTCAGCAGTACTTTCACCTACATCAACTGCACCCAACATATCATTTAAAAAGCTAAAAGATTCCTGAAGATTAAAGAGAAACGAGAGGTTTTCTCTATAGTTCTAAGCAACATGCTTTTGCATGTGATAGTGCAGCAAAATCGAGATGGATATAATGTCACGTTGCTTTGAAGAAGAGTTTAAATTGAAAAGTGGGTTTTAGTAGTACACAATATGAAAAAATAATGAGGTATGAGAAAGGAAGGCTGGGAACCTCAGGATTATTTAAATGTGAAAATTCAGGTAGGATAATTTTTTGAGAAGAACTATAATGAGCGTACCTAAAAGGCCACTGTTGTTTGTTTCTTTATCTATGTTTTCAATGCTGGTTCTAACTTACCCTATTCTTGCCACAGGAAGGATACTTCCTTAGACAGGAAGATAGCTGATTTTAAAAGCTGTGTTTCAAGTCATAGGCTTTTTTTTTTTTTTTTTGGTGCCAGGGATCGAACTCGGGACCTTGTGCTTCAAGCACAAGGACCCGAGTTCGATCCTCAGCACCAAAAAAAAAAAAAAATCCCCAGCCATAGGCTCTTAAATACAATTGGACAACTGGACAATTTGCCTACAAGTTTTTGGTGCTTTTGAGAATTTAACTAGTTAACACCTAGTTAATATACCAAGTGCAACAGCTGAGGTAGAAAAAGTGCCCTAAACCTGGGAAGTAAATATAAAAGCATCTAGAGTCTTTTTTTTTTTACATCTTGTACCTATCATTTTAGTTTTCAAAATTTTCAAATCTAGAGAAGAGCTGAAATGACAGTACAATGACAACTATATGTACATCCCTCTGCTATATTCATCAATTATTATCTCGTCACATTAATGTTCGTCCTTTCTCTAAATATACACGTTTGTCCACACACATCTTTTCTGAACCATCTGAACACAAACTGTAGATATCAAGACAATTTAATTCTACATACTTCAGCAGGCACCTTCTAAGAATAAGGAACTGTCCTACATACCAAATGCCATTATAATACCTAAATGTAACAGTAATTCCATAATATCCTTGAACATATAGTTCCTATTCAAGATAACCCAAAAGGACTCAAAATGTTTTGTAGCTCTCTACAGTCAAACCAAGGTTCATGGTTAAAATTTGGTCAAAATCACTTTTGCCTGTTTTAATCTACAATAGTCTCTGCATTTTTAAATTTTTCATGACACAAATTTTTTTGAAGAGTCTAAATCTATAGGGTGTGTATTGTTCAGGCTAAAAGTGAAAATTTTCCTGCTCCAACAAAACTGTAAATAAAGCACTATTTTTATTCCTTTTTTCAAATCAAATAGGCAACACTGTAATCGTAATGGATTGGCTTGATCAAAGGAATAAATATAGAAGACTTGGGTACAGAAGTTTAAACATCTCAAGGCAAAGACAGAAAACAGAAAGAGCAGTAGAATATAGCATTCTATATATTATACTGGTAAATACATGTTATTCTTTATATGTTAAATATTTTGTAAAAGATAAAAAATAATTAATACTTATGGGTTTTTTTGCTTATTAAGACACATCTACATGTTTATTTGCTTATTAAATGACTCACCTACATGTTTAGTTTTTCTAAATTAAAAAATATTTTTTGTTTGTTTTTTAAGACGGTCTTGCTATATAGTTTAGGCTGCTTCTGAACTCACTATGCAACCCAGGCTGGCTTCAAACTTGCAGCAATCCTGCCTCAGCCATCCAACTGCTGGGATTATAGGCATGTGCCACCATGCCCGGCTTATATGTTTAATTTTTAAATCCTGTAAGAGCTGAAGAACTCTCTCTGATTTTAAATTCTTGGAAAAGCATAGAGTTGATCACAAAATACCCCAAACAAAGAGAGGCCATGCTATCAAAGTGTCGAGTAACCATTCATTACATTCTATCTTGCTAGTTAAAACAGTGATCACATGGCTGGAAAATTCCATAGCTGAAGAAAATGTGATTCACCTTCTGGAGAGTGGAATTGTTATATTTCACTACCCTCATATTCCATTCATAGGGGTAATGTCAGTGAAAGATCAACTTCATTTTTTGGCTTTTGTATTTCTTGGTCATTTGTGTGCATGGTACCTGGGGGTACTGTGGACTGCACCTAGGACCTTGCGAATGCTAGGCAAGCACTCTACCACTGAGTTATAAGCCCAGCACTTTTAATTTTTTTTACTGTGAGATAAAGTCTCATTAAGTTGCTCAGGCTGGTCTCAGACTTGAGATCCTCCTGCCTGCGCCTCCAAAGTAGCTGGCCTTAAAGGTATGTGCCACCATGCCCACCCCTCTCCCCATCCAATAGAACTAAAGTCCAAATAGGTGCTCTTGTGCAGTATAAAGCAGCTTTTTGTCTTTTCCTCATAAGGAAAGGACATATAGTGATATATTCTGTTTGTTAATAATAAACACTATCATACTGGGCTAAATTGAGATCCTGACAAGTCCTCTGGCAGTGGTGTGAATCAGATAACAAGACTTTTGAAGAACTGGTTCCAAAAGGCCTTTCTGCATCCAGGTGAATGCCATCTTTTTGTCATTCTACTGCTTACCACTATTTCTCTAGATTTTCTTTCAGCTTGATAATGATTTTAGTTTTGATGACTACACTTATTTCCTTACTCCAAATTATCATTAGATGTTTCTTTCAGCTAGACTTTTTCAGATTGAAAAAATAATAAATTCTCTCTTTATTTGCAAGGCCCCCTTAACTGTGTGCGTTCTCATAGGAAGCTTGACCTAAGCACAGACCAGCTCCACCAGGTTAGGGGATTAAAACAGACTCGGTAGTAAATTCACTTATCTAGTGCCACATGGATAGCCAGGAAAAAGCCAGATGTGTAAGCCAGGTTTCACTCTTAGCGGCATATTCTTTGCACCGTAACATACTACTCTAATATAAATCACACTTCTGATTTGAGACACAGCAAGGTATGTACTAGCACTATTATTTCAAAACATCCGTCACCTCTGCACGTTATTCATGTATTTTTTCCTGGGCTCTCTGTAAGCTAAGGATGTTCTTTTAATTTGCCTATTTGACTCTTCCTTAATTTCAGAGAACTCTTCTTGTTCATATCTTTGAGTGTATCTTTTTGCCATTTGTTTGGGATACCATTAACCCTTAGTGTCAGAGTGTCTGTCATCCATGAGTTAGCTAACAGTAGCTTTGTTACTGTTACTCTCTGTATTTACTATGATTATTTTCAGCTTTTCTCCAATAAATATTTCACCTTTTAACATTATCTATTGAATAGACTTTTTTGTGTGTGCAATTTCTGCTATGATGTAATTGGCTTCAATACCTTTTCTTAGAAATCTTCATTTTCACCTTATTATCATCTTTTGACCTCTTAATTTTACTGAATTTATGTTGTTTTATAGTGTGAAGCCATTATAATTCCTCTTACCCTTGAATTACTTTCTACTTCAATGAAATCTTTTGTTTTGTAAATAGTATTTCTATCTCTGCTATAATGGCAAAAAGCAAGTTGCCACTCCATCTCGTTTCAAAATGTTCATGGCTAGGTAACTGTCCCTATATTCCAAATGTTCTAATGATTTGGCTGATGGTAAGTCTCTGCTGTTGTTGAGATCTATTTCCTTTGCCTTCCATATTCAAATTTGTTGTCACTTTTCTACAGAGGAAAGAATAGCATAGGGAAAGAAAAACCTGACTGAACAAGAGTTCTGCTTACTCTTCTGAGATTTTGTTAAGCATCTTGCATTGCTTAATTAGGGGACAACATCCACAAATCTAGGTTTCAGGACCAGATAGTTTTTCAGTGTTGCTCCAGTTCACATCAGTTAGGAGCCAAAGGTGTTCAGAGCTAGGCATGGCGGTGTATGCTTATAATTTCAGTACTCTGTGAGGTCAAGGCAAGAGAATTGCAAATTCAAGACCATCCTAAGCAACTTAGCAAGACCCTGTCTCAAAATATTATATAAATGGGCAGAGGATGTAGCTCAGTGTGAAGGCCACAGGTTTAATCCCCAGTGTGTGTCTTGGGAAGGAGGTATTCACTTTCTCAGCTTTCTCACTGGATTGTTCCCTATAGAAATTTCTACCATTCCTTGGTCAGAAAATACATACTTAACTTTCCTTCTCCCCATAGTGGGGACATGAATGAGTTCTCTTAGGATTTTTCTCACTTACCTACACAGCGTGGAGAGAGGGAAAGGAGAGGACAGACTTGTGAGTTTAGAAGACAAGTCTTGCTAGGAGTCTCTACCCTACTAGTGCTTATTTCTTTTGTTAGTTGTTTACCTTCCAAAATTTATTGCATTAAGTTACCCTTTTCCTCTCAGGCTTTCAGTAAAAAAGTTTTTACTTTTAAAAAAAACTATTATTTTGTTAGATGGTTGGTATATATAATTCTGAGGTCAGTTTCAATCTACTTCTAGAGCAATATTTATTTAAATAAATGAATTTTTACATAAAATACAGATGTTCCTCAACTTACAGTGGGGTTATATCTCAGTAAGTCTACTGCAAGTTGAAAATATAATTAAGTCAAAGTGTGTTTAATACACCTAACCTAGCAAAATCATAGCTTAGTAACATAGCACACTATAGAGTACTTCTTGTTCACTTTTGTGATTGTGTGGCTAACTGGCAGCTGCACATCACAATTACTGCCCAGTGTTGCTAGGAAGTCTTACTCCACGTAACACTAGCCCAAGATCAAAATTTGAAGTCTGGTTTCTACTGCATGCTTATCTTTCACACCATCATAAACTTGAAAAATTTTAAGTCAGGGGATTGTTTATATTTAGAAACTGTACCTGCTCTTATGGCATAGAAACTCTTTTGTACATGACTGTCTTCTCCTTCCTAAAATTCATTCAGCAATTATTTTTTGTGTACCTTCTATCTGCCAGGTCCTAGGCACACAGTAAGTAAGATACAGTTTTAATATGTATGTGAGGAAGTGAAAGTTAATTTTTAAAGTGCATATAATTTCAGACACTGGTGAGGGCCATAAAGAAGGCAAGACATGATGATAAGGCAGTGTAACTGAGTAAGGGGTCCATTTACAAAGGTGATGAGGAAAAAAAATCTCTGAGATTTAAATGAGAAAGAAGCAGCCATGAGAAGATCATGGAGCTCAGAATTGCAAATGAAGGAACGAGCAAGAGCAAAAGCCTTAATATATCATGGAGAGAGCAATGACATAGCAAAGAACTAACCTGCAAAACAGAATGCGATTTAAGATACACCAGAGAAGGAGGCAGGAGCCAGACAACTCAGGAACTTTAAGGCCAGAGAAGGAAGGGGGCACTTTTGCTAGGTTGACTAAGTTTCCTTTGTTGATTCTCTTCCTGTAATTATTTAGAAATACTAATTCTTATCTTCTTTCTAACAATGGTTACCTTGAAAGCTATTTAAATACAAGCACCTTGAAAAAATTAATGTGATAATCACTTAATAATAAAAGTGAGCTCCTACCCTCTACTCTTTTGCCCAAGCCTTTTACTTCCCCAGAGGGAATATTTCAACCATTTTGATGGGGATCACTGTAGACATTTTAAATGTACTTAAATAACTATGCATTAATATAAACACATGTACATTAATGTACATATTTATATATGTATAGAGATACACATATTTTATATGTATTAAATACATATGCACATATATTTTATATATTCATAATACACATACTTCTATGTACTTTTTAACATGTACAAGTGGAAATATGTTATATACTTTGTTCACAATTTGCTTTCTTTCACTTCATATGTCTTTCTTTATTCTTCCTAAAAGACATGCAATATTCCTGGGTATAGATATACCATGGTTTAACCATTCTTCTACTAAGGAGTGGTTATCAATTTTTGGAAAACACTATACTTGGGTTTAATCTCCAGAACCAAAATAACAATAAAAAACCAAAACAAGCCAGTCATGGTGGCACATGCTTATAATCCCAGCACTCACGAGGCTGAGGCAGGAGGATTGGCATGAGTTTGAGGTCAACTTGGGCTACACAGTGAGTTCAAGGCCAGCCTAAACTATATAGGGAGACCCTGTTTCAAAAACAAAACAAAGTAAAAAAAAAACCCCAAACAAAAGGAAAATATTGTATTAAAAATAGTGTAGGATCTATGCACCCATTTTACAAAGTTACAAAAGGAATCTAAAAAAGAAAGAAAAATAAAACAGGAACTAAATAAAATTTGCAAAGCCAGGCGTGGCAGCACATGCCTATAATCCCAGTACTTGAGAAGCTGAGGCAGGAGAATCGCAGTGAATTCCAGTTTGAGGCCAGCCTGGGTTACATATTGAGTTCAAGGCCAGCCTGAAAGACATAGTGAGACCCTGTCTCAAAAAACAAAAAGCAAAAAATTTGCAGTTATTTGCTAGTATCATATGGGCCAATTGTTTTCAGATTAGAAATACATAATTGACTGTGAGAAGTACTATTTGGGTTCTCTTTTGCAAATTTTATTTAAGTACGTAACAAACCTCCTAATTTTCAGCTGAAATTCAGAATTCACTACTAAAGTTTTACATAGTAACTTTACAGTATGAAATAACTGCTGGGCATGGTGGTGCAAGCCTATAATCCCAGCACTTTGGAGGCTGAAACAGGAGAACTGCTACCAAGTTAAGGCCAGCCTGAACTACATAGCAAAAGCCTGTTTTAAAAAAAACAACAAAAAAAGAAATAATTACTTAATATACCTTAATATTTTAATCCTGGCAATTAAAGTTAAATCATCACTTACAAATAGATATGATACCTTTAAAGGAAATAACAGAAACAATTAGTAATCTCTCTATGCTATTTTCACAGAGATTTCAAAATAAATCTAAGGTTATGCATAGGATGTGGGTTTTTCTCTGGGAGTAGTATTACAGAAGGTTTGTGGTATTAGAAGGGTCATGACACAATGCAGGTTGCTTAGTGTCAAATGCAAGTGTGAAGCTCACATTTTAAAATATTTTATATTATACCGACAGATAAAAAAAATCAAACAAAGAGAGATTATGGTACATAAAGAAATAGCCAAGCTCTCTCTTTTGTAAAAGTTAAACCATTTTAGAGACGATTTGAAAAGTTACCTCTTTACTGTTTTGAAGGTTAAATAACACTTTTTCAAGGCTACATTATGAAACCAGGTTCAACGGTCACAGAGGCCAACATACTAACTGGCAGCATAGGCACAATTTTTAAGCTCTAATTTGTTATTTTCAATTTATATACAAAAGTAAAATCTCTTAATTGAAATTGCATATAAAATTACCATAAAAGAAAACCCAATGATTTGAGTAAATCCCTGACAGTTGATAAGTAATCACCATAGTTAATCAATATACCATACTGAAACATCAATGGCAACCACTAAGCTTTAGTAAGTTATTACTGATTTGTACTTAGCCTGAAGAAAAGTTAATCAGAACGATAAATGTGGTAAGTGGTAGCCTCTCCATGACTTCAAGGTGACTCATTTGGAACATCTAAAAACAAATCATACTCATACCAAGTACTACTGATAAGTTTTGAAAATAGTTTCCTATAATTTAAAGTCCTGGACACAAAGGTTTGAATATTCTTTTTAGTAACCAGAAAAAATTAAAAGTACATATAAAAATCTTTAAAAGATAATGTGTTCAGAAAAGTATACAAGAAAGAAAAAAATCAGATGTTTTTCTAGCATTTTTCAATGCTAAGATTCAGTTCCATTTCAGAAAAGAAACACACACACACACACACACACACACACACACGCGCACACAATGTTTTAAAGTGATACTTTATATAGGGCCAGCAAAATGCACACATGAAAAGATCAGCAATTACATAAGGTTCAAAAGTGAGAAAATATTCCTTATAAATTGTAGTTTACCTGGGAATCAGTCAATTTTGTGACCAGTATCTGAAGTTCTATATAATTCCATGAGTGCCTAAAAACCATGAAATCACATAAACTATTTTTATATTAAACACCTAATAATTTCAGATTTACTGAAAAATTGAGTCCTGATAAACCCTAGTATTTATTTTCCTCAATTATTAACATCTTACATCGTATGGTTTGTTATAATTAATGAACCAGTATCATTACATTATTACTAATTAAAATTCATGGCTTATTGAGTTTCCTTTCATTCACTGGCTTTGTTCCCAACCTGCCACTTTTTCTAAGATTCTATCCAAGGACTACATTACATTTAGTTGTTATATTCTTTAGGTTCCTTTTGGCTGTGAGAGATTTTCACATTGCTTGTTTTTCATGACCTTTTGAGATGTACTGCTCAGATATTTTCTAGGATTTCCACATTGGAATTTGTATGATATTCTTCTTGTGGTAAGACCAAAGTTATAGGTTACTGGGAAGATGACTACAGAGCACCACAGCACACTAAAGATACAGACTGGCAATGTGATTTATGATTGTTGATGCTGACCTTGAACACTTGGTTTGATTACACCTGGCAGTGTTTGTCAGGTCTCTACTACAAGGCTGAGACCCCGCCTCTGTATCTTTCCTACAGCGCCTGCTGAAAGGAGATCACAATGTGTAGTATACACTTCAATAGAGATTCACACTTTCCTTAAGGATGGTGTCTAACAAAGATCATTTGGAATTCTGCATATTTATCTCTTCTCCTCATTTATTATTCCATCATTATTTATAACCATATGGACTCATGAACTTATTTTAAACTGTGGCCTAAATTCATTACTACTTTAAATATTTTCCCCCCTCAAATTTTTCTATCTTTGGCCCCTGGGAGCTCTTTCAGAGGTCTCTTTGGTCCCTTTAATACGTCCCTAAAATGTAGGGTTTTTGTTTTTGGTTTCTTTCCACACTTCCTTACTTTTTGGCGTTACAAGATGTTACCAGATATCCTCATACTTCCTGTCCCAGCCCTAGAATCAGCCATTTCTCTGAGGAATCCTGGTTTCACTTAGTGAAGAACAGCATTTGAAATCAAAACCTGAATGTTATGCTGGGCTTGGTTGTGCACACCTGTAATCCCAGGACCAAGGAGGCCAATGTAGGAGGATCGCCGTGAATTTGAGGCCAAACTGGGCTACATAGTAAGTTCAAGGCCAGCCTGAACAAGCAAACAAAGCCTACACAAACTGAAGCCACAACTGAATGTTAGGTATACATAAACCAGTTTAAAGTAATATCAACCTTCCTTCATTAATTCTTAACTGAGATCCTACTATGAGCTGGTCTTGGGAGAGCTGTAGGATATCCTTCATTTCTAGATACAGCAATACTTTAAATATCTAAATACTTTAACTACATAATGAAGTTGGACACAAAGAATCATCCCTGGCAACGTCAGGGGAAAATGTTTTAAACAGGATTTTATAATCAGCAATGACTAGAGAACTAGCTAAGTAAAATGCTCTACCTCACTTCCTTTGTGAGAATCAGTGTTAAGACTAGATGTATTTATAAAACAAGTATTTTCTCAAACTTAAAGTTGCTTAAAATAGAAAAAGTCCTTAAAGAAAAATAAATATTTCATACTTAAATAAGTTTCTTAAAATAGAAACTAAACAACTTACTTCAGGGAGGAAAATCTTAGGTAACATAAAGAAGTGAACTGGCTAGAACTGGGTACATAAACTATCACCTACTGTGAAACTATTAACAAATTAACTCAGGAAACTGGAAAGTACAAATTGCTTATAAAGTTTTATGGTAAACTCCAACACTTAGTAGTCCCAACTGTAATTTCACATAATTAAAAAATATAATATTTTAAAATAGTAAAATTTTATCATTTCCTTTCCATCTCTGTCAGAAATGCATGCTGATCTGAGTACACTGATTTAAACCTAGCTCGTACATTCTATGTCAGAACAGAATTTTGAGTGGGTGTTTTTTAAGCCAAGAGTGGTTGGGGTATTGCCCATCTGAGGCATCCCTAGAGGTTATCTGTTGGGCAAAGTAACGAAAGTAGGTAAATGTTGCTGGGTACCAGGAAAAGAACCAAAAGTTGGATTTGAATAGACTCACAGTGTTTTAAAACTTTCCATTATTTGTAACAAGGCAGGACTAATTTAAAGATGTGCTTAGCACACAGAAGCTTTTAATATAGTTATGGTAAGCCAAAATGCTTATCTTTATAATAACCAAAATACAAACTCAATTCCAGGTTAAGTATCAGAGGCTTGGGTTCAGTTCTCAACTATTTCCCTCAACTAATGGAGCTGTAAGGTAGAGACAATTCTATTTATTACTAATGCAAAAAAAGTACGCAAATAATAAATAACATTTAGATCAGTAAGAGAAAGATAGAAAATCCCACTAAGAAAAGAAAATCGACTTTTAACTACCATTTCCCCCTCAATGTAAATACTATGCACTCTTACAAGCATTTTTCTGAATTGAGTTCAATTTTAACATTTTTAATAGGTTAAATGTTATCTGATGACTTCAATGCAAACTACCCTCCAATGAATCTCCATATCAGACAAAGGAGAAGTTATTAGGCCCTATATAATAGGTCCTACTTACCTCTCAGGCTTCCTCTACTTCCTGTCTCACTCCACCTACAGACTGCTCAAACACGTTCCTTAGTGTTTTTAGACCCTTTGTCCTTATTCATAGCAGAGAATTCTTCCCCTAAATTTGCAATCTCACTTGTTTCAAATCTTTGTTTAAATGTTCCCTTCTGGGGATGGATATGATCAAAGTATGTTATTCGTATGCATTATATTTTTTAAAAAATGTTCTACAAAGAAAAGAAATATTTTAAAAGACAAATAAATGTCCTCTTTTAATGAGCCTTTTCTGACCACATTATTAAAATACCAAAGTCCCCCCACTCTTAATACCACCATCCTTCCTTTCCTCTATTTTTTCTTCATCGTATTCACCAGCTTCTAAATTACATACTGTATGATTCATTTATTTTGTTCATCTAAATTTCCTTTCTACTATTAAGCTCAGTGAGGAAAGAGAATTTTGAGACTTGTTCACTAATCCTAGAAAGTGTTTCAAATAGTGACTGGCACATACTAGGTACTCTTTGCTGAACTGAAATTAATACCCCATTCAAATTCTAATTTAATCTGTCCTTCACATCTGAGTTTTTCAATGTTAACTCTAATTGATATTTCAAGAAATAAATCATTCCATACCCCTTTTTTCAGTAAATATGCATCTTTTGAGTATCCCTAGTATGCTGATGTTAGAAAAATGAGCCAAGTAATGATTCTTACTCTCAATGAGCTTCAGTTGCACACAGTGAAAAGAAGAGCTGAAAAACCTGAACAATTATAGTATTGTGAGATGGACTGAAAACAGGTCTGCAGCAGATGTTAGAAGAGTGGGCACACAATATCTGCTGAGTTGGAACTATCAGAGAAGGCTGATCACAACAGGTCAAACAAGCTGATCACTGAAACAATAAGCAAGATAAAGGGGGTGGAAAACAGACACTAAATGAAATGGGATGACAGATTTGAAAAACTCTTTGCTACGATACTATAGTCCAAGTACAGGAACTATACCCCAGGGAATGTAGGAAATAAAGCTACAAAGGTAGAAAAGAACCAGAGCAAGAGAAGGGTCTTAGGACAGCCAGAAGTTAAAATTTGATATGGAAATTAATTGAAAGAGCCTAAGGGATGAACAGGGAACTAGCATTAACTTTAGTTGTTACTCCTCTTGTAAAACGTTAAATACATCTATGCACAGGTTGAACTCGTATTTTTTTCCCTCACCAACAGAGTGAAATACATACAATTTATGGCAAAAGTAGTAGCTATTTTAAAGAAAAATAAAGAAAGCTTAAGAGTGTAGTGATTCAGATGGGAATCTTATTGAGAGAAATTTGACAAAACAAGCCTTATCTGACAAAGTAATAGAGATGAATGAAGTGAGATGACTAATAATCAAAATTCATAATGGTAACTATGAATTGTCAAAAATATTAAAATTATATTTGTGGTATTAAAATTCTTATATATTATGGCACTTTGAAGTTCAACAAATCCCTTAACTTTATAGGTTTATAATCTGTTCCCAAATAAGCACTATAGGCAGAATGGTGACTAAAATATACCAGTAAGTCATCATCATCCTGTCTGAAAAGAAAAAAACAGTTCCAGGAAAACGTCTGAAATCTGAAAGCTGATCCACTTAAAAATGGTGAAGTTCATTGTAAGACTGTAAGATAAAACAGTTTTCAAAGATAAGGGGGGCAGTATTTTAAAATGGAATAATAACATTGGGAGAGATTATAAATTTTAAACCAGAGCTGAAAGCTTCAAATTGACTGAAGAATCTTTGAAAACAAATTTTATAAAATTTAGCCTCATAAGTATATACATACATACAGTATAATAATGATACACGGTATTTTTAAAAAAATGAGCATTTCTTCATCTAACATATTTGTTCTATCTAAATATGATGTTTATAAATGTATACTTTTCATAATAAATTAAAAGCAGGTTTTAATTATATGAACAATTGATTTCATAGTAATATAACTTATTAAATGAAGAGTTTAAGAGAATTTGGTTTATGGGGAAAAGTTTTATTTACAAAGATTAACATAATCTGAAGAGCCTGAAATAGAAAATTTTCACTAAGTTGAGGCCTCCCCCTAGTGGAACTTGGAAATGATCTCAGGTATTTCCATGATTAAGAATAATTTAAATATAGTATTTTTACAACTGAAAAGAAATTTCATGTTTTAACAAAAGATCTACTTATAGATCTTAATCTGCAGGAAACAAATGAATGTTGAATCACTGAGATATTTACTGAAAACAAACTTACTAAATTATTATTAAGCAAGAAAGCCAGGAAGTACTCAGTCTTAAGTTCTAAAGGAAAGGCAGAAATACCTCAAAAGTAGTAGTAAAAGATAAAGAACAAATATAGAAACTTATGAAGACAGAGCACTATATAGAGGAGTACAGAATACTGAAACAATGTGAAAGTTGTAGGAACAGGATAATTGGCGTGTCTTAAACAGTGTCTGTATGTGAGGAAATGGGAAGATGATGAGAAATGAAGCTTAGGAAGAGAGGTTTGTGTAATAACGAATTATAAATTTGGTAATAACGAAAAGATAAGGACTTCATGCTAAGGAGTTCTCATGTGATTTTGTAGGTAACCAGGCAGTCAACAGAAACTTATGTTTCAAAGAGACATTAGTAACTCTGTAGAAGAGCTGAGGTTACAGAAAAGGAAACCAGATGCAAGGTCACTAAAAAGCTCAGTTAAGGAGTGAGCCAATGAATGAAGGGAATTGTAGGGAAAAAAGAAATGCTATGAGGAAGATGGGGAGGAGAGGGAAGAAGAGGGGGAGAAGGGAGGACGGAAAGGAGGAAGATAGGATAAATGCTACGAAGGACTAAAAAAAATTTTTTTGGTGCCGAACATCAATGTTGCCCATTATTGCAAGTCCTCTAACACTAAACTGTACTTCTACCTCCTAAAGTTTCCTAAGTGATTCAAATTACCCCTCCCTCTCTCCCTCGCTTTTGTTTTCTTTCTTTCTGCTTACTCTGTACTGAGGACTGAACCTAGAGAATGCTGAGCTATATTGCTCAGACCTTTAAAAATTTATTTTATTTTGAGACAGACACTCAAATTTGCAATCCTCCTGCCTTGGCCTCCCAAGTAGATGGGATGACAAAGATACAGGGACTGCAGCTGATTAATGAATTCAGAAAAGTAGTAGGATATTAAAAAAAATCAACTGCTTTACTATACATTATAATTAGAAAGAAATCAAGAGAACAATTACATTCAAAAATGTAACATAAGAAAACAAACCTAAGGATCAATCTAACCAAGGAGGTAAAAGACTTCTACAGTGAAAATTTTAGAACACTGAAAAAAGAAATTAAAGAAGACACCAGAAGATCAAAAGATCTTTCATATTTCATACACTGTTGGAATTAATGCTGCCTGTCAAAATAGGCATATTACCAAAAGTCATCTAAAGACTCAATGCAATCCTCATCTAAATATCAACGATATTCTTTGCATAACTAGAAAAAATTCCTAAAATTAATATGGAAACACAAAAGACCCAGAAGAGGCAAAGCAATCCTAAGCAAAACAGCAAGGCTGGAGGAATAACTGATTCTAAACCATACTACAAAGCCATAGAAAAACAGCACGGGCCAGGGGTAGTGGTGCACCCCTATCCCAGCACTCAGGAGGCTGAGGCAGAGGGAGAGCAGCTGTGAGTTTGAGGACAGCCTGAGCTAAATAGTAAGACCTTGTCTCAAACAAAACAAAACAAAACAAAACAAAACAAAATAAAACAAAACAAGAACCCAAAACTAGCATGGTTCTGACACAAAAACAGACACTAGGGGTTCAGGGTTTAGCTCAAGTGGTAGAGCACTTGCCTGGCAAGCAAAAGTCCCTGACTTCGATCCCCAGCACCGAAACCGCCCCTCACCAAAAAAAAAAAAAACAAACCCCAAAAAAACACCAACGAAAAGCAGACACCAGTGGAACAAAATGGAGGACACAGAAACGAACCCATGCAATTAAAGCCACCTGATTCTGGACAAAGAAGCAAAAAAATATGTTGCAGAAAAGACAGCCTCTTTTACAAACTGTGCTGAGAAAAACTGATTATCTACTGTGGAAGATTTAAACTAGATCCTTATCTCTCACCTTACACAAAAATCAATTCAAAACGAATTAATCTGCTAAAAGAAAACATAGGCAAAGCACTTGAAGTCATAGGTAAGGCAAAGACTTCTTCAACAGAACTCCCAATAGCACATGGAATAACAGTAAGAATCAACGAACAGGACCACATCAAATTAAAAAGTTCCTGCATAGCAAAGGAACCAACTAAGAGTGCAGAGACACCCTACAGAATGAGAGAAAACCTTTGTCAGCTACTCTGTCAACATAGGATTGATAGCTAGAATATTTAAATAACCCAAGAAACTTCAAAAAAAATCAAACAGCTTAACAATAAATGGGCAATGAACTGAATGGATGCTTCTCAAAAGAAAAAGTACAAAAGACCAATAACTATACTAAAAAATGCCCAACATCTTTAGCCATCAGGGCAGGGTAAATCAAAAGTACAGTGAGATTCCATCTCAACTCAGATAGGGCCACCTTATCAAGAATATAAATAACAGAGGCTGAGGCAGGAGGTTGGCTGTGAGTTTGAAGCCAGCCTGGGCTACAGAGTGAACTCAAAGCCAGAATGAACTACATAGCAAGACCCTGTCTCAAAAAAAATCAACCAACCAACCAACCAACCAACCAAATAAATAAATAAATGCAAATACCAATACCAACAAATGCTAGTGAGAATCAACAGCAAAAAGAACCCTTCTATACTGCTAGTGGAAATGTAAACTAGTATAGCCACCATGGAAATCAGGGTAGAGGCTCCTGAAAAATTAAAAATAGAGCTACTATTTGATCCAGCTATACCACTCCTTGGTATATACCTAAAGCAATTAAAGTAATTACACCATAGGGATACTTGCATACCCATGTTTATTATGGTACAATTCACAATAGCCAAGATATGAAACCAACCTAGGTGCCTACTGACAGATGAATGGATAAAGAAAAATGTGAGATATACAGATATAAATGTATGTTTATGTCATGTCTCTCTCTCTCTCTCTCTCTCTCTCACACACACACACACACACACACACACACACACAGTGATCTCCGTTGACAAATTAAATTTATTCCAAAATCATGTTTAAACACCAAAAAGTTCAACAATTGAACATATTTTTCCCACAAGAGATAATGGGAAAACAAATAATTGGTTCTGAGGCCCAAAAATGACAATTATATTTTTAAAAAATGACACTTATAAATTCATTCTTTCCAGAACTTTAACAAATTTTTTTTTTTTTTGTGTGGTGCTGGGGATTGAACTCAGGGCCTTGTGCTTGCAAGGCAAGCACTCTAATCACTGAGCTAAATCCCCAGCCACTTTAACAAATTTTGCAATAATTTCATTAACTCTATTGTGGTTCTCAGTTTTCCTCTTAGCTTTACTGTTGGTATCACTTTCTTTGGAGCCATGGTTACACTATTTACACAAAATGCAAATTAAAAGCACAATGATGAAAGTTTTTGTTTTTGTTTTTTTGGTGCCAGGGATCGAACTCAGGGCCTTGTGCTTGTGAGGCAAGCACTGTAACCACTGAGCTAAATCCCCAGCCCCATGATAAAAGTTTTAATGCACTAACACAAGCACTATATGTTGCTGGCTGAGAGCTGCACTTAGACTGCACACCTTTGTGTCTGTGGCAAGACATGACACGTGACTCATTCTCTGACTGTACAGGTTTTTACAAGTTGGATTTTCAGTTTGACTACTGAGCAAAGTTATAAACACTGAGCAGATTTTTTTTGAACTTTGCTGTTTAAGTAGTGCAAAGTTTGAGCTTGGACCCACTGGACAACTGACATATATATACAAAGAAAACTCTGCGTGTATGTGTGCGTGCGTGCGTGCGTGTGTGTGTGTGTGTGTGTGTGTGTGTGTTTTCCTTAAGATGTGGAATCCAAAAGAAGATGATAAGAAAATAGAAAGGACATTATTATCTTTAGAAGAAGAAGGGAATGAAGGAAAGGTGTGTCAGTAATGGGAGCATGGATATGATCAAAATATATGCATTGAACCCCTCCCCATGGGAAACTAGTGGGGCACAGCATGGGAGGTGATGGAGGAAGGTGAAAATGATCAAAGTATGCTATGTGCATGTACAAACATGCCAAAGTGACACCCCTTAATCTATAAAATAAAAATAAACTAAATGTATGAAGGAGAAGAAGAAGAGGAAGAGGAGGTGGTGGAAGTGGAGGAAGAGGAGGAAGAAAAGGCCAACCTTCCCCTTATAACCCCACTCGAAGCCCTGTACTATGGATTGAACCTAGAGCCTCAACCATAGTAGGCAAGCACTCTACCACTGAGCTACAGCCCAGCCCCTTCTATTTTGAGACAGGGTCTTACGAAATAGCCAAGGCTAGCACTGAACTCATGATCCTTTTATCTCAGCCTCCCAAGTAGGTGGAATTACAGGTGTGTACCATCATACCCGGCCAGTCAATATCTTTAGTGATGAAATAAATGTAAATTAAAACCATAATCAAATATCACTGCATATCCGCCAGATCTGCAAAAACCAAGACATGAAGTGTTGAGGAAGTTGTGGAACAACAAAACATTTCATATGTTGCCATGGCAAGTCTAAACTATTATAAGTACTCAGGAAAATAAAGATCAATATAATATACAAGACTGTTCATAATCAAGTATTGTTCACAATTGTCCCAACCTAGAAATTCCCAAATGTCTATTGGTAAAAGAAAAAATGAATACACTGTGATATGTTTTAAAAATGAATTACGTACAGCATTAAAAATGAGGACTCGTACAAAAATAATGTTGAACAACGAAAGACACACAAAAGAAAATATTCAACTGCATCACATGGTGGGCATATCCATAGCCTTCAAAGCCTTCCTTTTGCTATCTATCATCCCTCCTCAACCATTACCCCTTTTTTCTGGCAACTACTAATCTGTCACTATGGTTTTACTGATATTTTCTAGAGTTTAACATAAATGGAATCATAGGGTAAGTACTATATTTTGTCTGTTTCAGCTGCCGTAATTATGTTGAGATTCACCCACGTAGTAGTGTGTATTAGTAGTTCCTTTATTTTCATTGCTGAGTAGTATTCCAGTGTGTGGATGTACAACCATTTGTTTATCAATTTATCTGCTAGTGGACATCTAGGCTGATTACAGTTTTGGGCTAATACAAATAAAACTGTAATTAACATTTGTGTCAAAAAAAGAAAATATTCAATGTGACTCCATACAAAATTGAAAAGCTGGGAAAACTAAACTATGTGGATCAGAAATACACACAAAAATGACAAAACTTGAGGAACAGTAATGGAATAACCATCACAAAGGATAAGGAGTTGAGTGTTCTGCACAGACTTCTTGGGCATGGGCACTGTTTTCTATTTTGACCTTGGTAGTAGTTGCATGTGCAATGTTTTTGTGGGTTTTTTTAAGTTTTATTTAAGGTGCAATGTTTTTAAACATAATGCAGCTTTGTTTTATGAACTTTTCTGTATACTGTGATAATTTTTTTAAAGGTTTAAAATTATTGGTCAGGGGAAGTATAGGTTACAGTTGGAGATAAATGATTCTCCATGAGGCCCTTCATTGTGATTTAGTTTTTAAAAGCCAAAATTTTGTCAGAACATAAACATGCAGAACTAACAAAAACTGAAAGCAGCAGTCAAACAAGAAGAGAACAAAAAATAAGTGGGGTTAAAGTCAAGGGAAGAGAAAAGGCAAAGAGAATGAAATGGTCAACAATAACATAGGTCAGGAGTCCCCAGCCTCTGTCTGCGGCCTATGAGGAACTGGGCTACACAGCAGGAGATGAGAGGCAGGTCAGCCAGCAACGCTTCATCTGTTCTCAGAGCTGCTCCCAATCACTAGCATTAAGCCTGAGCCCTATCTCCTGTCAATAAGTGGTAGCATTAGACTCTCACAGGAGCAAAAAAGATTGGGGACTGCTGACCTAAGTGATCGGCTCATAGAGGGATAATACTGAAAAAATATGAAAAAATCTAGTAATTAAAATTCCAGTAATCATTTTATAAACAGCCAGCCACTTCTAACATACTTCCTAAATTTCATCATCTCATAACTATCAAAATAGCTATTAGCAAAGATGAAAGACAAGAGCTGGAGAGGACGCAGAGAAAAGAAAACCCTTGCACACTGTTGGTGGGAATGTAAGTTAGTACAGCAATGATGCAAATTATTATGAAAGCTTCTCAAAATATTAAAAATAGGGGTTGAGGATATAGCACAAATGGTAGAGCGCTCACCTAGCAAGCGCAAGGCCATGAGTTCAATTCCCACCACCCCCAAAAGAAAAAAGAAATTAAAAATAGATTCGACATATGTTCCATCAATTCCACTACTGGGTACAAATATTAAAAAAAAAAAAAAAAAAAGAAGTCAGTGTTTTGATTAAATGTCTGTAGCATTATTCACAATAGCCAAGATAGAGAACCAACCTAAGTGTCTATCAGTGGATGCTTGGTTAAAGAAAATCCATTAAGTATATATAGAGGAATACCATTCAGCCTTAAAAAAGAAATCCTTCCATTTGAGACATGGAAAACCTATTGGATGAACCATGGATGATTTCTCAGGTGTTTTCGAATGTAGGTAAACTTTATAGGCAATATTACCAAAAGAACATAAACTTATACATTCATAACATGATTACTTTTGATGGATATCAAATGATAAGGCTATAATACAGAAAGGTCAGAAATTAATTAAATTTTAAATTTTACAAATATCTTTGTTTTGTTTTCATTGTTGTTTTTGCAGAAGTTTTTAACTCTATTTTTTTTTTATCCAAATCAGAATACAGTTTTTTTTTTCCCAAGGAGACATTTAATTTGACTCATGGTTATGGAAAATGAAAAAGTTGTGGAGATGGATGATGGTCATGTTTGTACAACAGTGTGAATGCACTTAATGCCACAACACTTGTACACTTCAAAATAGTAAATTTTATATTATATATATTTTACCACAATAAAAAAAAATGGACCTGGAAATAAAAACAGAACAATAGTCAAAAGGATAAAGATGGGAGTAAGCCATTGGACCACATGTACAGGGAAGGGAGAACTACTACATTGTATTTAGATGTACTTTATTACTTTCATTTAGTACCTGAATTTCAAGTTCAGCAATGTGTTGCTGTAGTTCAGCCACAGCAGCTATGCTATCTGCTTCTCGGAGTCTCACAGCCATTACTTCTTCCTTGTTCTAGGGTGGCAAACAAAACAAATTAATAAACCAAGTAGGTTTGGAATTGAGATTTTTTTCAGATTTTAGAAAGTAAAAGCATGCTTGCTTCAGTAGTACATATACTAAAATTAGAAAAGTAAAATTAATAAGGTGCATTAATTGTAAGTATTATCTGGCAGCATTTATAATGAAACAGTGAAGTTTAAGTATCTACACCAAGTGGTATAAAAACAAATTATAGATGGCACAGTCAATCAAATCAGATTTTACCTCCAAATGAAGTTTTATAAAATTTATGAATAAATATTCGGGTTTTAAAGTCTTTTAGATTTTGAAACTGGAGATCATGAACTTACACTATCTATCTTTAACTGAAAATATTTAAATTCAGTTGTAGCAAGAAAATAAAGTTAATACTATAAACAATATCCAGATATTCAGCATAAATGAAAAATAAAATGAGCTTTAATAATTACCAACACATTGTAAGCTGTAATTATGTAAAACTATATGAAAATGAATCAATTTATATAATTCAAGGGCTAGCTTTCTTTGAAAAGTTAATTTGTTCCTGCATTGTTCCAACATAACAAGGTAAAATATACGTATTTACTCAAAAAGTACTAGGTAGCGCTAGGATGACAATACATGGTATTAATGACAATACATGGTAAAATCTGCAAAGTTATTACAAACAACAGAATAAACCAATAATAGATTAAACATAGGAAAATATGAGTCAGCATCTGTACCAGATTTTATAAAGGTATTAACCCTGTATCGGTTCTTAAAATCTATTTTTTTTTTAAACCAAGAACATGTATTGGTACATTTTACATATAATGGTCACATTCATCACATTTTTTTTTGTACCCGTACATGATGCATCTTGGTTAAAATCTAATATTCTGAATCTGTACCCAACTGTTTAGATAAATTGAGGAAAAAATCATTTTCATTAGCAAGTTCCACAAATATTTATTTCCCAAAAAACATTTTACTTTGCTAACAGATCCTAAGAAAGGAGCAGTATTAAATCCAGTAACACAGCTGCCAAATGTTTAAAGAAATGTTACATCAATAATCAATAATGATAAAACATTAAATATAGTTAGCAAAGGTTAAGTCAGCATAGACAATTTAATAAAAAATCAGATAGTAGTATGACAAATCAGAGTAATATAACCTCATTTCACATCATTTTATTTTTAAATTAGCGTAGTCGTATCATTCAAAAGGGACTATGCCTTTGTTAGCACAAATTTTAGTACTGCCTACAGATTTCTGTCAGCGGAAACTGCAACAGCCATGCATATTTATTAGGATGTAATTTCATCTCTGGATTTAGTGACACTGATAAACCACTCAAACTTCACTCCTGGTTTTTAATGACATCAGAACAAGTTGATGGAATTACAGCTTTATACATGCCATTGAAAGTCTTTATTTCTCATAGAATAATATGGCTAGACTATATAGTTAAAGGGCATCATTTCTACTATCTACAAGGTAGATGCCTACTTTATTTTAAAACCTCATAATTTATGTTTAGTAATCTATTCTAATACTCAGACTACACCATCTCTTTAGTTATTAGACACACACACACACACTCACACACACATCCTCTCCTCGACTTTACCCTCCAATCTCTCTCTCTGATCACTATTAGATGATAAATGTCAAGAAAAAAGTCCTTGATTTCAAATTCTTTTGATTTTTGATGCTTTCTCAATCAAATGCTTACACATACACATGTGTGTGTGCACATACATGTGCATGCAAAGAAAAACTGATTAAAAGAATAAAGGAAAATGTATCCATTTTTCCTAACCCATTGGTACATACACAATTCTTTTACTTTCTGTTCTACCCAGAAAACACATGTCAGTATTTACTGCTCAGTAATAAGATACCAATCAAAGCAGAGGAGCCTCAACTTTCCTAATTACCTGTCTTCTCATTGAATCACTAAAAGCTTCGGTTTTTAAGTCAAAAGAAACATTGCAAAAGGGCACTAAAAAAATGCCAATGCAGGAAATTAAGATAACTAAGAATGTGTTTGAGAATGAGATTTATGATATCCACCCAACAAAAGAAGATAAACTAACCTGGTCTGAAAGAAACTACCAAAACAAGTTCAAGAGATGCAGGAAGATTGTTTTATTTTGAAAGAAAATCTAATCATGATGAAGCAGACCTATCAAAGACATTATTACACTGACAGAAACATCAAGCAGCTATTTGATATATGTATTTACCTTGCATTCAATCTCTGCTTGTTTGCGCTTTGCTTCACTTAATTGAGTAAGTAGTCCTTTGTTTTGGGCAGAAAGATAGTGCACCTTTTCCTGTAGATTAATCACCTCCTGTTCTGCTCTTCGAAGATGGTTACTATTGATTTGGTTCTAATAATCAGAAATACAAACATGCACATTATAGATAAAAGACTTAAAGATTTCTACAACATTATAAAAATGTTGTTAGTTATAAGTTGATCACATTCAACAATACTGAAAAAAAAAGATATAAAGCTGTTTTAAAAATCTAATCCTCCAGAGTATTTTGCTTTCGAATGCTCCCTACTCGTTGAGTAGCTATTATCTCCCTTTCCCCCTTTTCCCCCACTTAACTGTCTTCTGAATAGTTTTCTCTTAATTAAAAAAAAAATCTAATCCTCCAAAGCAAGACATGTGGCCAACATTAGAAATTCATAAGCCAATATACCATTTATACAAAAATATCTGCAAGCAGTAAGGATGTTTACATACAACTTGAAGATAATCATTTCTGAAGGAGGCAATGGATACAAAGCAAGCAGAGGAATAATGAATTTAATTTCTCTTTCCAGTTCTCAAAAAAACATAAACTGATCAAAACTTACTGGATTTTAAATTCCTTCATGTCATAACATGTGTCATGTGTTTTTTTATATTTTCTCAATGCTTATCGCAGTCTCCTAATGAAGTACAAACTGTTTTGAATTTTGGCTTTGCTATTTAGTAGTTAAGCTACTAGTTAATAACTCAGACCCTCTACTTCCTCACTGACAAATGTCTATAGAGATAGTTCCTATTTCTCATTTGGTTGTCTTCAAAGCCAAATGAGACAATACATGTAAGAAAACCTAGTATGCAGTAAGAACTCAATAAATGCTGGGTGCTTACTGTAATATGATTATAGGGTATGCTGAAGATACTGATCCTAAATTGACTAACATGAGGTAGATTTCCCATCCAGGACTGGCCAAGCTTGAATTCTGTCCATCCCAAATTATTGTACTAGTGGACTGAAAGAAATAATAGGAATTTGAACAACCAAAAAAAAAAGTAATAGTTCTTCAATCTTACCCAAGTTATTCAATTCCAACAAATTTTAGTACACTAGAAAAGATGCAGAGGCTGTGTTCCAAGGTTTATATGAGCAAAATACATGACAGGAGTCTTGTAAATGTCAGAAATTTTACACACACTTAAGAAATGGGTGGTTATTACTAGTACTATTCTACCTACTTTGCATCACTATGAAAATGTCTGTGCCTCCAGTTTTAGTGAAAAAAAAATCTGGATAATCTCAGAAATTTAAGCTCCAAAACTTTCCACTGCTTCTTAGTTTCTTCATCTTTACTTTTTTCTTTTTTAACTATTGGGGCTTACACCCAGGGCCACTCACCATTGCGCTACACTCCCTCCCCCTTTATTTTCTGAGAGAGGGTCTTGCTAAACTGCCCATGCTCATCTCAAATTTGCTACCTTCCTGCTTCTGCTTCAGTCTCCTGTGTAGCTGGCACTATAAACATGTGCCACTGTGTCTGGCTTGTCATCATATTTTCCTGCCTCTCAGAAGAAATGTCTTTGTAAGCCCAACCTCTCTAGTATCCTATTTTTTCTCACTTTTATTCAACAAATCCTGACTACAAAATTTGTTGGGTTTTTTGTTGTTCGCTTTTTGTTTTGTTTTTGAGACTGGGTCTTGATATGTAGTTCTGGCCGGACTTGAATTCACTATGCAGCCCAGACTAGCCTCAAACTTGGAGTGATCCTCCTGCCTCGGGCTCCTAAGTCTGTCATATTAAAACTTTTTCTGAGATATTTTGCTGATATTTAAGTGTAATGATCTCATTCCATGTTTTCAACCCCTGAGAATTTTTTATATGTTTTATGGTTTAAAAGTTAAGATATTTGATTGATATGAGAATTAAATAATTTTTCTTTTCATTCAATGGCTTCCAAAATTATGATGCTTAATGCCACCAGTTAAGTGCTGAGATTATAAGGGTGTGCCAGCACAACTTGCTGTCTATAAAATTAAGTGAACTTCTTAGTACCTTATTCAAAATGTTGCACAACTTCTTTTTATTATCTTACCTACTACAATTAAAACAACTATACCCACAGATAAGCCCCTCCCTGTAGTTCTGAACACAAGAATGACTCAAGATTACAAAACACACATAAAACTCAAGAATTGACCATAAGTGAGAAATAGCAGACAAAAAGGATAGCAAGAATATATTATTAAGAGCTCTAGATAATAATTATAAAGATTTTATATAAAGCAGGTCATGTTTCAAATTATTAAAGACATAACAGGAGCAAAAGCATAAACAAAAAAAAATCACTAGCAAACACTTCAGCAAATTTGTAAAAAGCCAAATAAAATTTCTATAAATTAATATAGCCACTGATATTTTATAAATTCAATGAAAGGGGCAAACAGAGATTAAAGTAATTAAAGAAATAGTATCCCAAAAGAGATCAGGACACATTAGAAAAGAGAACAGGGACCATGTTAACATCACAGGGGTTGCAGGATAAAATTTTTTCAAAAGTTAAATGGTCTAGGGGTTGGGGGTTTAGCTCAAGTGGCAGAGCACTTGCCTAGCAAGCACAAGGCCCTGAGTTCAATCCCCAGCGCCCTCCACCAAAGTCAAATGATCTAAAGCATGATGTATTTGAGAACTTTTCATAAATATATTTAAAAATAAAAATAAAAAATACGAATCCACAAGAAGCACTTGCCCAACCAGGACGAACACAAATCAATCCTTATCAAGATACATTATAACAAAATGCAGAATGCTAAAGAAAGGCAAAGGAGAAAGTAAATTTATTGTAAGACAGTGTGACAGAAAGCTGCGTCCAGGAGCGCGCACCTGTAATTCCAACCACTTGGGAGGCTGAGGTAGGACGACTGTGAATTCGAGGCAAACCTGGACAGCTTAGTGAGACCCTGTCTCAAGAAGAAGATGAAAGAGTTTTCAACTCTGGACTGAAACCAGCGAGAAACTGTCAAATGAAGGAACAGTAAAATACTGGCAAATGGGTAGACAAATCCAAAGGAGCCCTGATTCTGTAAAGCAATAATAACGTCTAATAATTTGGAGCCACAAAATGTATAATAACAACTGGTTTAGAATTGAAATAGATAAGTTACTGACTTTAGTATTTTCAATTTTTTTCAGTTAATAAACACTAATAGGAAATAAAAAGTATAAAAGTCATACCAGTACAGATAAAGTGAAAAAAAAAAACAACCCACTAAAAACACTAACTCCAACAGAAACTAGGAGTTTAGGGAAGTTAGAGAAGAGATTAAAAAGTATCATAATCAGGACTTTTGATTTGATTGGGAATGCAAAGAAAAAGAGTACCACTTCTACTCTTTCTATTAAGTAAGAGAACTTTATTTAACTGAACTTTAAGTTCAACCCAGAAGCCCCCTAGAAGAGAGAGAATAGGATTTAACAATCCCATCCCTTTTGCAGTATGAAGACTAAACCCTGAGATGGCAAAGGCAATGATCCATCCTGCCAGTCCTTTTATTTTTGAGTCAGAATCTAAATTGTGCTGGCTGACCTCAAACTTGTGATCCTCCCACCTCAGCCTCCCAGAATGCTAGGATTATAGGCGTGTACCATCTTGAACAGTCTTAGCATTTTCTTAGTTAAGAAAATTTCAGGTAGAATAAATAAGGAATTGGTGGAGGCCAAGTACTGGATAACTAAAGAGTGGAGCCCTACAAGGCAGCAGATCTAAAATTTCTTCATCATGTACCCTATAGCTACATGCAACAAAAGACTGGTGAGTCCTAAGAGACAAATTCATGGTAGAGACTTGAGGGAGGGACACTTAATCTTGCCTTTTTCCTCTAAAAAATGAATGCTTTAATATTTGTGGGGCAGGACTAATAAACGCTGTTGCCCTTGAGACACTGGTGAAAACCACTGCATCTGGGGGAAGTAGCAGGACTTTATTTGGGCCTAGAACTATATAGCTGGAGGTGGGGAGGAACGTTAAAAAGCCAAATATCCCAGATATAAAAACATAATGCAGCCCTAAAACTGGGACTTTATTACAATAATAAATAAAACCCCTGCTCCTCCAACACTCTGTAACAAGTAACAGAAATACTGATGGAGGCAGACTCATTTAATAAAGTATTGTACAGAGCAAAGACCTAAAGACACATAGAAAAGCCCACTGGCAAACGAGCCTGTGCTCTTATAAGTTACTGCTAGAGGAATTTGCAGCTTAGGGAGCACTGTAGATAACCACAGAAACAATACACCTCAAACTCAGTCCAGCTTCTGACTGTATTAACTCAAATCTCCCATATGGGAAGCCTGGCAGAAGTACAAGTGTACCCATTTCTATGCATAGAAACTATTCACCTTAGGCTACTGTCCTGTACAAAATATTAAGCTTTCAACAAAAATTTACAAAGCAGAGGAAAACACAAACAGACAAATATCCCAAAACATTACCTAGAGACAAAGTAATCAACAGAACCAGCTTCATATATGACCCAAATGTTGAAAATATCTGATGGAATTTTAAAAAAAAATGATTAATATGGCAAAGACTGTAAGGGAAAGGTGAAAAATATCCAAGATCAGATAGGTAATATCAACAGAAAAATGAGAACTGTGACAATCAAACTGAAAAGCTAGAAATGAAAAACTGACAGACATAAAGAATGCCTTTCAATGGCTTGTTGGATACTTCAACAAAGTGAACAAAAGAATTGAGGGACTTACTATGTCAACAGAAATATTTCAATTAATAGGAGCTGAAAACACAGAAAAAACAATGGTAATATGTGTGAGGGAGGGAACAGAGCATCTGAGACATGTAGACAACATGAGAGTTGGAGATGTAGCTCAGTGGGAAGCATTTGAGCAGCACGTGTGAAGCCCTGGATTTGCTCCCCAGCACAACAAAACAAAACAGAATAGAACAAAACAAGAGTTGTTACACAACATGAAATAACCCAACATGGGGAATTCAGAAGCATATATGGACAGAAGAAATAACCTGAAGACATAATAATCAGGAATTTTCCAAAATTCACAGTAGATATAAATCCACAGAGCCAAGAAACTTACAGAAGAAAAAAGCAAAAGCACATCTAGGTATGTCATATTCAAACTGCTAAAAATAAAGGACAGAAAATGTTAAAGGCACCTAGAGGGAAAAATATATGTAAAGGAACAAAAAATATGACAGTTTTGACTTGCATGGTTTCTGAAGAGAAGATAATGGATTTCTAGTGTTCAAAGAAAAAAACCTGTCAATCCAGATTGTAATAACCTACAAGTATCTTTTAAGAGAAATAAACATTTTCTCAAAGAAACAAATACTAAGAGAATCTACTGCCAGCAGATCAGCACTATAAGAAACATTCTACAAAGTTCTTTAATCAGAAGGAAGAATTAAAAAAACAAAAAAAGGAAGAATATACCAGATGGAAACATGATCTACACAAAGTAATGAGTGCTGAAATGGAATAACTGATGGAAAAATAAATTTCATGTAAAAATTCAATTTTTATGAAAGATAATTGACTAAAAGCAAAATTGTGGGCATACAGTGTAAAATGTATGACAACAACAGCACAAAGGAAGTGGGCAGAATCGAGAATATACTGTTGTAAGGACTTTACAGTACATAAATAAACCTAAAATTTATTAGTTATAATTAAAAATTTATTATTTGAAGGAAAGCTCTAATTAAAGATATATACTGTAAAACCTAGAGGATTGATGGCAAACCTTTTAGAGACAAGTGTCCAAACTGCAACCCAAAACCCACTTATTTATTGCAAAGTGTTAACAATGCAATTAAACCTGAATACTGAGGTTTAGTTTAGAAAAAAATACATACATTAACATCTTTTGTCTTAAAAGAAAAACAAACAACACATGTGCCATAGGTTTGAAACCGCTGTCCTAGAGCAACCACTATTTCTCAAAAGGAGCATAAAAAAAAGTCAAGGGGTTGGGGATTTAGCTTAAGTGGTAGAGCGCTTGCCTAGCTAGTGCAAGGCCCTGAGTTCAATCCCCAGCAATCCCCCCCCACTCTGCCAAAGTCAGCTGTGAAGATAAAATGAAACCATAATAAAGGCTCATGGGGTTGGGGATTTAGCTCAGTGGTAGAGTGCTTGCCTAGCAAGTGTGAGGCACCCTGAGTTCAATCCCTAGCACCAAATGAATGAATGAATGAATGAATGCCCAATAGAGAGCAAGGTGACAGACATTAATCCAAATAGAATCACAAAGCATGGATTGAGCATGACAGCTACAGGAAACTGTGAGACAAGACATTAAAAAAAAAAAGACATTTTCGTAGTTTTACTTAGATACAGTTCACATATAAAATTCCCCTGCTTTAAGTGCACATATAGTTGATAATTTTCATTATTTCCAAAGTTTAAAAAAAAAAAACCATTTGTTAGATCCAATTTTGAAAAGTATAAGGGCTGATCAAAAAATACGGTGTTTAAAAATTTAATAAGAGAATCAGAGGTACATGAATAAATGACAAATCTCAGTCTGGATAGTTGGTACATGAGTACTCGATATATTTTTTAGATGAATACAGTATATACCACACCATTGCACTACTATTTTTTTTCATTATTTTCCAATGAGAAAAACTGTATGATTTGTCACCAGTCCAAGTGCTGGCATTTAGGAACCAGTGCCTTGCACCACCCCTCTTTCAGTGAACTCTATCCAAAACCACACACATTAGTCTGACATGCTCAAAACACAAATTCCTTACAAAGTCTTTTCCCAAAACCACCAAACTGGAATTAATTTTCCCTCCTTTTATAGATAGCAATTTCTCTCTCTAACTCTCCACTTACCAGATTTCTGAATCATAATAAGCACTGTCTCTGCCTGCCTGATTTCTCAAATTCAAGTCTTTTAGTGAGCTGGATAATGCTTTTGTGTTTCACTTGTTTGTTGAATTTGATTCATTCATGTCTACTTACTATGAGACAGATCTACAACACTGCCTTAAAAGCTGTGTTTATGTTTTTATTATCTCTACTAAATTCTGATTTGTAAAAATAAAATTTCCCATTATAAAACCTAGATTATTACTCTTCAAAGGTTACATTTTCTCTTTAGCATCATTTTTAATTACACAGAAAAATATAAGAAAATAATTCTGAACAATGTAAAATGAGATATATTTTATTCTAAAGAAATATACTCAGGCTATCATGTTTGAGATGGGATGATTACATACAGGAGAACAGAATGAGACCTGAGTTAACTATGCCCCCTACTGGGGCTGATGAATATTTTGAAAACATTCAAAGAGTACAAGCAGCTCTCTGCATCCATGGGTTCCACTTCCATGGATTTGAAAAATGATCAAAAATATATTTTAAAAATTACATCTGTCCTGAACATGAAGATACCTTTTTTCTTGTCATTATTCCCTAAATAAGTATAACAACAACTACTTCCACAGCATTTACATTGTATTAGATGGTGTAAGTACTCCATAGATGACTTAAAATATATGGGAGAATATACAAAGGTTAATATTACACTGTTTTCTATAAGGGACTTGTGTAACTGCAGATTTGTGTATCTGTGGGGATCCTGAAGTTCCCATGAATACCAAGGGATGGCTACATATGAAAAACGATCCATGCAAATGTACCACACAAAAACCAAATGTGTTGTTACAACGCAAATGGGTTTTGTAAAAAGGTTTTTGAAAATCTTTAAGTATATTCAAGATAGGATTTATCAGAGAATGGGGGGACTTGAGGGTCACCACATTACACAACTTGATGAAGCATCACTCACTATATATTCCACATTTGTGGTTCTCAAATAAGGGCAATCCTGCCCCTCATGAGACATGTAGAAAGTGTGGAGACAGTTTTGGTCTTCACAACCTGGGATGAGAGAGACGTTACCGGCATCTGATGGGTAGAGGTTAAGGATATTGCTAAACATCCCACAGTGCACAGGTCCGCTCCATAACATGAGTTTTCTAGCCCAAAATGTTAAGTATTGAGGTTGCAAAATTTTGTTCTACATGAATGTTCCCTCTCAAGTTGTGCAACATGACAACTGAGTTTTACCTAGTAAAGAAATATATTTGTTTATTATTTGTGTAAACTTCGTTGAATGAGCCAAAGCAGAAACTAAATCTCTGAAATCAAAGGAAACAATTTTAGCTCTCTTCATTTGGGCTAGAAAACTGCAGTCTACAGAGTTTCATATCTTCATCTTTTATCTTTATTTCAGGAATGATGTAATCTATGCATTAAACTTTGACTGTTAATGATACTTTCAAACATATTGCGCTTTCTCATCATACCTGTGTTTCCATTTCCATCATTCTTTGTTTTATTTCTCTAATTTCTGCCTGTGTTTCAGCTTCTCTAAGTCGAATGGTCATCAGTTCATCTTGCAACTCATTCACAGCATTTTTCTTAGGAGGGTCTTTCCATCTTCCAGTAGTACGAGATAAATGGCGCTAGAGCATAAAAAATATTGCCACAAATACTCTCATTATATAAAATAAGAGTAAGCCTTACAAAGCATGCATTTCAGGGCAGGTACTATATTAGGCATTTCCCCAGAAACTCCCCTGTAAATCTTAAAAGTTAGGCATTATTATCTACATTTTACAGATAAGAAAAATTGATGTGTGATTAAGTAACTTCAGAGGAGTTAAATAGCCAGGGAGTGGAAGATCTAGGATATAAACTCAGACATAGTTCAAAAGTAATTCTTTATAAAGAATAAATTTTTATCCTAATTTTTTAATGACAGATTTTCACATTATCTTCAGTGAAATCCCAAGAAAAGGATAAAATGGGGCCATTCATTAAGGAAGCAATATTAGAAAGGGCAGTGTTTTTCAAGGACCAATTTCATTTAATTTCCAGTTTATTGCATTCTGATGTTTTTGTAAAACACATTTTAGAAAGAAGTCATGGGAATATTGAGGCCAATTTCACTCTATTCTAGATGTTCCCTCCTCCTTTCCCATGCACTCACACCAAGATCACTATTCTGAAACTATGTAGTTTATTACCTCTCCTTTGTCCTTTTGTCTTTTTTTTTTTTTTTTTTTTTTGTGGTACTGGGGATTGAAACCAGGGCTTTCACACTGAGCTACATTCTTGGCCTTTGTTGTTTTTTTTTTTTTTCCTTTTTCGAAAAAGGATCCTACAGGGCTGGAGATTTAGCTCAGTGGTTAGCGTGCCTCCCTTGCAAGCACAAGGCCCTGAGTTCCATCTCCAGCACCAAAAAAAACAAAAACAAAAACAAAAACAAAAAGGATCCTACTGAGTCACTATGTCACCCACGCTGGGCTCAAACTTGTGAGTCTCCTGCTTCAGCCTCCCAGAGTACTGGGATTATAGGCATGTGCCATACATCTGGATATTCTTCTGTCCGACAGATCATTGCATTTTGTTCCCTATCAACAGTTTCCCTCATACATAGATAAACTTGTGTGCATATAATTATCTAAATGTCATTTATTTTGCAACATAACCATTTTCAAAAGAATTTATAAATTTATATTGGCATCATCCTTTTGATATTTTACACTGACCAACAACGGATTTAATAGTAACCTAAGAAAAATTTGCACTATATAAAAGGAATATTTTCCTACAGCTCTAAAAAAAGGTTATATAATGCACAATGGTGCAACAACAACAAAAATACAGCCTAATTTTTATTTTAACGTTCACTTTGTTGTAAGACTTAAAAAGGGAAAAACAGCTTAAATGTACTTTTAAGTCATAAATGCTCTCCAATTCTGACAAGGTTTCTCTCACTTTAAACTCATCTACTATTGATCAGCTACTTCAAATCTAATACCAACTGGATACTTATCTTTTACTATCCTTTTAAAAAGCACTTAAAATATATTAGTATACCTGCCAGTGTTCTTCCAAATCCTTGACTTGCTGTCTAAGTTCTTTTAAACCCATAATGGCTTCTGCTTCTCGCAGTTTCACAGCAATGAGCTCCTCCTGAAGTCTTGCAACATTATTCTCATCAGGAAAAGAGTTGTTCCTCTAACATGAGAGAAAATTAAATTTAGGATTTTTAAATTTAAGAAATAAAATAAAATATGAGCTACTTTGTATCATACATAATTGTATTTAATTTTATACAGCTTTACTGAAATACAATTCAAACCATAAAAATCACCCTTTTAGAGTATTCAAATCAGTGGTTTTACATTATTCACAAGGTTGTTTAACCATCGCAATAGTGATAATATAACTTCACATACTTTTTTCATATAAAAGAAACCCCGTGCCCATTAGCAGTCATTCTTCATTCCTCATTTTCCCAGTATACCGATCCCTGGGAACCACTAATCTACTTCCTATGTCTACGGATTTGCCTATTCTGGACATTTCACATGAATGGACTCATACAATATGTGGCTTTTGGTAACTAGCTTATTTCACTTAACACAATGTTTCAAGGCTCACTGCCAAATAATATTCCACTGTATGGATATACTACATTGCATTCATCTATTCATTAGTTAATGACAATCTGGATTTTTTTGCCATGTTTTGACTATTATGAATAGTGCTGCTGGGAATATCTGTGTAGAAGTTTTTGTGTGGACATCTATTTCAGTCCTCCTAAGTACATATTTAGGAGTAGAGCTGCCTGGGTCAGATGACAATTTTAAATTTAACTCAGGAAACTGCCAGATTTTTCCAAAGTAGATGCACTGTTTTACATTTCCATCAGCAATATATGAGGGTAACTGTATTTAATTTTAAAGACATAAAGTCTACTCCTGCTTTGTTAGTAGTAATCAGAGTTATGGAGCAATTCAAAAATGCTTTTCCACATGGCAATGAACTTATCAGCTCTGATTTGAACTCCAAATGAAGTGTGAACATCATTTACATTTTAAAGATTTCTGTTTTATTGTTTGAGACAAGGTCTCACTATGTAGTCCAGGCTGGCCTTGAACTTTTAGTGATCCTCCTGCCTCAGCCTCCCAGTGCTGGGATTACAGGTGTGCACAACCATGCCTGGTTTACGCTTTAAAGTTTGAAAGAAAAGAACAGTCTAAATCTATTTGGACTTGATGATCTAAATATGTATTTCACAGATACAAGATTTAGATCAATCTTTTACCAGACTATAAGACTCACCTAGGTAGTGCAGTATTGAACTGCTCTGGAAAGTTACCAAGAGATTTAAATTAGGCTCTACAGAAAACTCCCTAGGTAAACTAGAGTATTATGATATTGAGATTTCAAGGCCTGATTCTACAACATTTTCTATCTCTAAAATATTTCATGGTAGATAAGAATATTAGCACATAAGAATTATGGAATAAAGTTATTCTCATAAATTAACACACCTTATGATGGACTTAAATATTTTCTTAATTGAAAATTATATTATTGCTTATGCATTAAGAAGATTG
Organism: Hystrix cristata; assembly: GCA_004026905.1. Taxonomy (NCBI): domain Eukaryota; kingdom Metazoa; phylum Chordata; class Mammalia; order Rodentia; family Hystricidae; genus Hystrix; species Hystrix cristata. The sequence goes on along the minus strand of PVJO010002912.1, from coordinate 7,529 downwards.
CTAGAGGAAAAAGAGGATGTCACACAAAGAAATTAACCATAATGTAACCTTCCAATTTCCTTTCTACTCTAAAACATGAATTTCAATATAGCAATTTCAGAAATTTCTCCTTCCCTTCTTTTCTCCCTCCTCCTTTCCCAGCCTCTTTCTTTCAAAACAGGATCTTGCTACACTGCCAAGGCTGCCTATGAAGTCAAGGGATCTTCCTGCCTCAGCCTCTGCCTCCTAAGTGGTTGGAACTATAGCTGTACGCCACTGCCCTGGCAAGAAATGCAGTTTTAAACTGGACTCAAGTATACTTCTTTGTATAAAATATTGAAAGTCTTTCCAATTGCAAGCTTTATACTCTTATATAAATCATGGAGCCCAGAAGACTACTCTGATGTTAGACCAAATATTCTTCAGGTCTTTTTTTTTTAACATTGTTGCTTTTTTCACAACAAATCAGAGAATGAATTTGCCAGATAATATACAAATAGCAAGCAGATAGCTGGCAAAATTATTCTACTAATGATTCTAGTTACACTTCTTCTATTTCACTAAGAAATAGTTAAGAACAACTGAGGTTTTTATGTCTGTTATCTATGGAGTCTTCTTAATAGCTGGATACTACTACAGGTGAAAAAGATCAAACTCAACACAGAACCCAAGCAATCAATCATTTTACAGATGAGAAAACTAAAGAGTTCATGATCTAGCATGCAGCTGTTCAAATCTGAGGATTATAAAAAATCTAAAAGGGCTTCTCTTTCCACTTCTTATCTAATAGGCCTTGATGTTCTTTTACAAATAAGTAAAATTCAGGCTAAGAGGAATTTCTTATATATCCTGAGGTGACTTGTTCTAGCTGATAGTTTTAGCAATTATATTCAGAAAAATTTTCCCTATAATGTGTATGTATTAGTCCTATGTCTTCTGTAAAAGTAACATAATATTTGAGGAAAGCTGATTTCTGTTTTCTAAATTTTTCTTCTTTAAAATTTAAATAGTCCTCCCATAAAAATTATCTTGGTTTTTTTCTTCTAAAATGGCTCTGATTTCCATTTTTATCCTTAAACATGGGGCCTGGATTACTATGGAAACAACAAAGAACTGGCAATCTTAAAAGTTGTTTTTCCTTACTCTCTTAGTTTGTAATACGGGTGGGGGTGTGTGTGTGTGGTACTGGGGATTGCTAGGCAAGTGCTCTACCACTGAGCTGCACCCCACCACCAATATGTAAGATTATTAAAAGGTAAAAACACCATGTCTAATTTGATTGCTCAATAAGTACTTAATCAATATCTACCGTATCTCCTGTCTAATTCAGGAGTAGATAGCATTTATATACAGTAGTTTTTTACCTTTTCTATATCCAGGACTTTATTCTGCATCTCCTTTAGCGCACACTGAGACTCAGCTTCACTCAGTCGGGCTTGAACCAATTCCTTCTCTAGCTGTAGCACAAAATCTTCGTTGTAGTTGGAACTGCATTTATGCTAAAGGTTATAAACATATACTGAAATTTCATGGACGCACAAACGTGTATATAAAGTAAAAATAATTCAATCATATAATTCAGGTATTAAGGGCAACTACACAGCAAAAATTCTATCTACCCAATATCCCCTGTATATTTCCTTCATATAACTTCCCAATGAGAAAAGAAAAGCCCAGTTCAAGTATCTTTAAAGATGACTACATTATTGAGTTTAATACCTCATCAAATCCAATTCAAGTAACTATCTCCTTTTATCTGTCCATCTATGCAGACACTAAGAATCTGTTCTGACTCTACAGATCTCACCTATACAATAGGGTAGCCATGGGGTTGGGAATTTAGCCAAGTGGTAGATAACTTACCTAGCAAGCTCCAGGCTCTAAATTCGATCCCCAGCACCACCCACCCCCCCAAATAGGGTACCCATTAGCCACATATGGTTACTGACCAGTTGGAATGTGGCTAATCCAACTGTTATAAATATAAAATATCAACTACCCTTCAAAAACAATATAAACTAAGGGCTGGGGATGTGGTTCAGTGGTAGAGCACCCGTTTAGCAAGTGCAAAGTCCTGGGTTGAATCCCTGGCACCACACCACCAGAAAGAAAAGAAAAAAAATTCAATTGATTCTTATATTTAGTGCATGTTAAAACGATATTTTGAATATACTGAAGCAAATTAATATTAATTTTACCTGTTTTTATTTCTTTATTGTGGCCACTAGAAAATTTTAAATAACCTATGTGGCTCACATTATACTGCTATTGGACAGCACTGTTACAGATTTCAGAAGATAAACACACATTTCCTTAAAATTCTATTTTAATAGGAAATAAAAACCAGGTACACACAATAAGGTGAACCACCTTAAATCCCAAAAAGAATAAAACTGTATTATTTGCCTTAGAAATGTAGCTCTCTTTAAAAGATAAACATGTAAATGATTACTATATTATTCAGAGTGACATGTTACTTGGAAAATTAATGGTAGTTCATTGAATTATCAGGGCTCTAAATTAGTTCTCCAAAAGCACACTTTTGGAATGATTAGAGGTGCCTTAATCAGTAAGGTCATACTTATTTTATGGGTATTACCATAATTGTCTGCCCTTAATCTAGAGCCCTGATAATTGTAGTTCAGGTTTGTCTACCAATATCCTATATTAAGAGATTCCCCAGAAAACATAAAACTCAAGAGGCCTGAAAATAGAATCCTTGATTTGGCATAAACCAATTATTTTAACCAAGTACAAAAAAATTACAGTACTACTGTACTGGGAACAAAATTTTATCTGTAAAACTTTAAAAGGGCTGAAATGCTCTGATAACATGTCATGCTGGATAATAAACATCTTATGACTTCTATATATTAAACATTATTTTAGCCTCTGGATTAAAATCATTTTAAATGCACTGTGTAACTTTTTTTGCTCTTAATATAGTCTTAATATAGTCTATAAAACATAATTCTTAATTCTCAAGCCATCATGACAATGATCAATTAATATATGCAAATTATACAGGATCTAAAGAACGCAGAGTACTTCTGGTGGCATAGCACAATATGAATCTGTACCTTTTTAGGGTTTTTTTAGTGTCTGATTTAATAGTTCTCATTATTTTTCCCTTTACTGTCATTTTCTGCAAATTTCAATCCTAGTTTTATCTTGGTTCTTTGGTCTTGGGTCTTAGTCTTACCTTTATGATCAGTCACTTGCTTTATTCTCTAGCAATGGTTTTTACACTTGGGAATCACAGACTCTTTGGGAATCACATGAAACTCAATTTTTCACAACAAAAAAAATTATATTCATGAAGTTCTACATATAATTTCCCACCTCTTTGAAGCTTCCATATACCCCAAGTTAAAAGTTCTGCTCTCAAAAGCACTCCCTTTAATCCTCAGCTTCTTTCATAATCATAACTCTAAGATCACACTGAATCTCAAATACCAAGTATTAGGATTCTCAGAAGCTCCAGTTTCTAACTGACTGCTAGTCATTTCCACACAAATGTTCTCTACTCAAATCTCACTTAATACAAAGATTATTATCATCTTCCTCAAACTAATTCCTTTCGTTGATTTCTCTGTTGGCCACCGGCCTAAAATCCCTAATGTGGCACCTCAGTGTTGTTCCCTATCACAGAACAGTAAGATATTTTTTGCTGTAGAATCTTTCGCTTGTTATTATTTCCTTTTAATTTCCCATCATTGCTCTAGTGACAGGTCTTTCTTGCCATTTTGACCTTACAATAATCCACTGTGAATGCTGGCATCAGAGTTCCCTAAAACAACACTTTTAACCATGTAATTCTTTAAGTCAAAATTTGTACAAGTCCTCTATTGTTCAAAGGATAAGTTCTAAATGCCATAGTTTAAAATGTCATTTCTCATTTTTACTCCCCATTTGTTCTTCAACACAAATTCCAGCTTAGTCCTCCTTGATAAAACTTCTAGCCACTCAATGAAAAGTCCCTTCCTATTCGACTCTTTCCTTCCATGATATTTAAAACAAAACAAACTATATTGAAGCCTTACTCTTCTGTGGTTCTCCTGCCTATTTTCTCCATCTCCTCTGTGAATTTTACTACTTCCTCTAAATGTATGTTTGTGTTATGTGTGTGGGTAACAATCAGTAGTCTCCAGGGTCTCATTACTGTGTGCTTTCTCACAATCTTTCCATTTCCCTATTTTGTAGATTCATACTATATGATTTCATGTACTGTCTCCACTGTTTACATGCACAAGCAGTATCACATACTATTGTTAATCTGTCAGATTTTGTCTATACAGGCAGCACATGAAAGCACCAAGGAATAACCTATAAAATAGTAAAACACTGAAGGTGGAGATAGAGACAGAAAGAAAGATGGGGGGCATACCATGATGGAACCCTAGGAGCTATAGACAGATAGATGGATACAAAGTGAACAACAATGCTCAGATCAGTATTTCCAGACTACATCTTTCTACTAAGTTATAGATCCATATCCACAACTTCTTACTGATCAACTCTCATCTGTTTGGGCCTTGTATTCACCTCACATTCAATATGTCAAAACTGAATTTCCCATCTTTTCTTCCTCGTGTGTTCCCTATCCTGCTAAGGACACCACCAACTAACAACTGACCAAGTCAAAACTCTCTACTCAACCTGTATCATAAAATCAGAAAACCCTGGTAATTTTTCTTCTAACTCACTCATGTATTTGGCTGCTCCTTTCCATCTTCATTGTCATTTTTTTTTCATGCTTGCCATCTCTTTGGATTACTGAAGTAGTTTTACATATCCTCTCCCAATTGTTGCAGTACTTATTGTTGTTATATTACGGTAACTCTCAAGGGTAAACTGTAATAAATAGAAGGCTTTTTTTATAATCCCACCATCTGGAGTAGGTAGGTATTTTCTTTTTGGCTTGTTTCAGTTTTTTGAGACAGGGTCTCACTATGTAGTTGAGGCTGGCCTTGAATGTACTACTGTAGCTCAAGCTATCCTAGAACTCACAGTGATCCTCCTGTGCTACCATGCCTGGGATCCAGGTAGGTGCTTTCTAACTCACTGTTTTCAGCCTGAGGAAATTTTGATTCTATACTTACTGATACAAATATGCTAATGAAAAGTATACAAACACTGGTACATTTTCTTTAGTACTGTGTTCAGAATGAATCTAACTCTAATAAGACAATGTCATTATCATTTCAGGACCAATTCTTAATACTTATTTTCCAAATATGTTTAATTTTATTGATAAGAGGTTTTATAGTTGTTGTTTGTTCCATTTCAAACTTGGCCCATTGCAACTACTGCAAGTGAATTTTCTTTTTTAGACATTATTTCGAGGAGATTTAGCTCAGTGGCCCTGAGTTCAATCCCCCACACCAAAAAAAAAAAAAAAAAAAAAAAAGACATTATTTCTACTACTGTATTTCCAATATCCCCTGTTCAAATTTTTGGAGATCTAACTTTGTCAGGAAAGTAATACTTCTATTAATGTTTAGTCTATGACAAATTTTACCACGTCCGTTTTTACTCTATGGCAATTTGGTTCTATTAACAGTAATTTGTGTCACTGGCTGAGCAAACTGGTATAACTGTGATAATGGAATAATACTAACACTAATCCTAATGATGGATATCACTTATTGCGTACTCACTGTGTGCCACAGATATTGTTCTAGAATATCAACTCACTAAAGAATCAACGACCCTCTATTATAATTACTTCTCTATACACAGGACAGACTGTAGCAGTGAGAGGTTAAACAACATGACCAAAGACATACATAACCAATGAATGACAGAATTCACATCAAAAATAGCAATGTGAAAAAATGCTCCCATAAAGCTAGTTAATAGTTTCAATTTTTTTTATTCTCCACATTAAAAGAAATACATTTTAACATCTACTGGATGATTACTATATGTCAGACACATGCTAACTTTATATTTTCATTTAATCTTCATTACAATTACTATTTTACTAAGAAGGCTTAGTAAGGACAAAAAGCAAAATAAATAGTGTTAATTCAGAATATGAATTATAAAAACCATGCTCCAAACCTGTAGCCACTTAAGGAGATAAGCTTAATATACTGTTTTAATATGTATCATTCTAAGAATCAGTGGTATATTAAAAATACCTGTAAGCTTCTTTTAAAAAAACTAAGCATCTTAGATCTCAAATAATGTTCCTATATTAGGAAATCTCTAGAAGAGTGCATGTGACCTGCAAATTAGTAACCTGCATGCATATGTATATGTGTGTGTGTTTACGTATGTACATATGTGTGTGTGTGTGGTTTATTTTACCAAATGAAAACTGTCACAATTATGATGGCTGATAGTCAGCAAAGGTCATTTATTGAGAAGTCTATAATCAAGCCAGGCATGGTGGCACATGCCTGTAAATCCTAGCTACTTGGAAGGCTGAGCAGGAGAATCACAAGTTCAAGGTCAGCCTGGGCAACTTATCAAGATCGTGTCTCAAAATCAAATTTTTTAAAAAGAACAGGGGATACAACTCTGTGGTACAGTGCTCGCTTAGCAGGCAATCACCAGTACTACCCAAAAAAGAGAAAAACAAACAAACAACAACCCAAAAAAACCCTATAAAATGAATGACTTCCCTACACTTAAACATTAAGTTCTGCCAATGCATGTCTTTGTGTTTCTGGGATAACTGGAATTCCATTTCAATGAAACTGACAGAAAACAGGAATCTGCTTTCCAATCTTATGTGCTTTTCTGGTGTTACAAAAGTAAAGATAACTGAGGAAGTCCTTCGTAATCTTTTTTGCTTATGTCTTCAGTTAAAAAAGAAAATTCTCACATTCAATGTTTGAAAGATATATGAGTACCAATGTTTGACGGACATATGCGCAAAAAAGTGAAAGCAAGTATTTGTATTTGAGGAAGATTCTTGAACAGGTTGAGTGAGATTCATTATCCGAAATGCCTGGGATTGAAAGTGTTTTAGATTTCAGTTTTTCCAGATTTTGGAATTTTTGCATAGGTTTTATTGAGCATCGCTAGTCTAAAAATCCAAAATACTCCCAAATTCTACTTTTGGAGTATTTTGACAGTGTTCAAAAAGTTTCAGATTTCATATTTTTGGATTAGAGATGCCCAATCTGTAATAATAAGTGGGAAAAAATCTGAAGTTGAAGAAGGACTACATGGGGCCTGGGGATTTAGCTCAGTGGTTACAGTGCTTGCCTTGCAAACACAAGGTCCTGAGTTCAATCACTGGCACCAAAAAAAAAAAAAAAAAGAAAGGACTATACAAATACACTTAAAATTGCCAAACTATACGTTACTTTGTTATCTAACTTTCAGACATGACATCTACATTCCTCTTACAAGAACCCACATGACAGAACCCTGTATTCTTTTTGTAAAAGTTATCATAACTCTAATTAAATTGTACAATTAATTTAAAAATATATTTCTGTATACATAGTATTATATAATCAATGACAGGAACAGATTGAATCACCACTGCATAAGCAAACCCAAACAGTACATTTCATAGCAGGTAAGCAAAC